>PVKE010032159.1:0-18637 GCA_004027555.1 Craseonycteris thonglongyai
GTTCTTTTTGCTTTAGGCATGAGTATGTTTTCCCTCTGGGGGTTTGCCTATCAGATGGGCTTCTCTTTATTTTCTCTTATGGGTTCAGTTGTGGAAGGAGGAGTTTTTGGGAGAGGGTTGGGAGAAGCTGTCCGTTTCTGTGTCCTGGAGTTGCTCTTCAGGTTGCTGTCTTAGCTGTTAGAAGACAGGGTAGTGAAGGTGTGGGCAGGGTGAGGGGGCATGTGAGTAGGAGCTAGGGCAGGCCTGAGACACAATAGCAGATTCCTCTTTCAGCAGGGGCGCTGGTTGTTCAGTGTGGGCAGGGTGCACAGTAGCTCACATCTTTCCCCCCTCTGATCGACTGCTTTTACTTTAATCACGTTTGTGAGTCGGGCCCGCCAGGTGGCAGTAGCAGCAGCTGGGTGGCGGTGCAGGTGGGGCTTGGCAGAGGCCTGGTTGGCTGCACAGGCAGGGCACAGCTGTGGCCAGATCAGTGCTGTAGCGGCAGTGGCTCGGGCCACAGCTCGGCAGGCTTTGGCAGCTTGACTGGCATCTCTGCTGGGTCCCTAAGACCCCTGCTTTCACTTTAAGTGCCTCTAATGCAGCCAAGCATGTTGTCTCCATGAGCTAGTAGCCAGGCCCCCCAGGCCACTCTGGGAGCTCCGCTGGGTCCCTCAGTCTTCCACTCCCGCTGCCCTCACTCTGAGTACTCTGTCTTCAAAAGGTGCTCTCTCACAATCAACTCTAAGAGCTCAGCTGTATCTCCTCTGTAAATCAGGGGTGCCGAGCTGCTGTGGGCTGGTGCCCTGCTTTCTCCCCGCCTACCCGGGAAGTGCAGCCGCCCTGCTCCACAGTCCCTCTTCCACCTCAGGCTCCATGATTTGATTAGGGCACCGTGTGCTACCCCTTTAGTTCGTATGTTAAATTGTCCACAGTCTTGTGGGGCTTCCACTCTCCTTAGGTCTTGGCTTCCAGCCCGCCCTCAATCTAGCTCCACTTTGACCATAGCCCCCCAATCCCCTTTTGTTTTTGCCAGCCCCAGGCCATGCTCCATGTCCCTGACCCCAAACTGCTCCTTCCCCTTCCCTCTCCCGCTCTCCCTTCTTTCCTCTAACCTTTGGGTGTTGTTTTGCATTGTGTGGTTCTCTCAGTTGAGGGTGCATCTCAGGGTTTCCCCTGTGTTTTTCCCTGTGGATTTTCCTTTGTTCATAAGTCCCTTCCCAGGTAGGTATCGAGGTTCTTCTCTCATGCAGCCATCGTTTTCCTGGTCTATTTCTTTTTTAAAATAAGTTTTCTTAGTTTTCAATTACAGTTGACACACAATATTATATTAGTTTTAGGTATACAACATTGTAATTAGTCATTGATATAATTTGTAAAGTGATCACCTCATTATATCAAGCACCCATCTTATATCATACATGCTCATACCTTATGACTATATACCTTATGCTATATTTTATATCCTCATGACTATCTTGTAACTAGCAATTTGTACTTCTTAATTCTTTCACCTTTTATACCTTCCCCCCAAAACACCTTCCCATCTGGCAACTCTCAAAATATCTGTTATCTATCTATCTATCTATCTATCTATCTCTCTATATATATATGAAATAGAAAGAACAAAATAAATGAAATAGAAACCAACTAATATATATATACACAGATACATATATATGTATGTGTATATATATATATATATATATTTGTTTTGTTCTTTCTGTTTCATAATTAATTAAGTCATATGACATTTATCTTTTTCTGTTCATCTTACTTTATTCAGCACAATACCCTCCAAATTCATCCATGTAGTTGCAGATGTCAAGAACTCTTTTATTTTTAATGAAAAAAAAATTATACAATACCTCACATACTGAGTTTGTGTGTGTGTGTGTGTGTGTGTGTGTGTCTGGAAAAAATCCATCTATTGTCAGCATAACAAAAATGGTTACATGGCTGGATTATAAAGCCACAAGAATATATATATTTGTTGTTTATAAATAATTTTTCTTGATTTTTCTGGACACTGATCTCAGTTTGGTTCAATTTTTATTTATTAATATGTATCATGTCCCAGATTATTTTGATATGGAAGCTTGTTAATTAGCCTATCACATGTAGTATAATTAAAACTGAACAGAGAGAGACAGTGAGAGAGAAAGAGAGAGAGAAAAATAATTTCATCAGCAATGAAAATGATATGGCACAAATTAGAAATCAAGTTGAATCTCATTGTGAACCAGCAAAAAGCCTGCCCTTTCTTTCATGGCACACCAGGGAGTTGAACTTCAAGCTGTATTGTTCAGGCATGAAAAGGAAGATCATTAGGCTTTTAAAGAACTAACTTCTTTTCAAAATCAGTTATGAATTCTAGTTCAATTCAATCAAGAAAAACCCAGTAGGCCTAAGTCCTGTTATATTCTATGGTACTTGTATTTACCAACTTCTAAGTATGAAATGCTTATTCATTTCAAAAGCTCTGAGCTGTCCTAGGAGAATACGCGGGGAGGATAAAAACTGAGTCACATGACCTTACCTAAGAAATATAGTAAAATCCCAATGGTATTAAGCAAGCAGACAAAGTTTCTAGGGGATCAAATCTCTTTAATTAAACATATAAAGGTAAAACCCATACCAATGTACATCAGAAAATCACCCTCTGGGACTGTCAAAAATAGGTAAGTACCAGAGTTAACAAATCTGTAATGTTATTAACTAGTTCATTCATATCTTCCTCTTCTTAGGTAACCTTGGATAATTATTCAACACAGATGGCCTCTGAATTCACGCTAATAAAGACAGATCATTTATTGGTACACAGTGCTATTGTTGAATCTAGCTTGACTAACTTTATTGCAACTGTTAGACTTGCACTGACTCATTCATGCTTCTGTACTTTACCTGAGTAAGTATAGAACAAAGGGAAAAAATTGTCTCTTATTGAGATCTAAAGTGAAGGAAATGTTTACCGTTTTCTGAAAAAGATTACTAGAAGTCATTTTTTCAGATGGTAGGTCTAGAGGTTTATCTAGCTTACTTTGTCATTTTTGTCAAAGAGGGATAAGGGAAGAAAAACATTTGTTCAAAGTGCTTTTAACCATTTTTTCTGCCTTAACGACTGAAAATTATATCGTTCTCTTATTGTTTTGAGAGTGAAGACCTGGATTATAAGAGAGAGAAAATTTGTTCATATTGCATTTGTTTCTTAATAACATATCTTTTGGGGATATTTCAAAGATATAATAAATTGGTAAAAATTTAAGCATTTTACTTAATGGGAATAAATTAGCATCTTGACTTCTATATAAATTAAAAGAGAAAAATAGTTCCAATATAATAAACATTCTGCAAAATAAATTTTTATATTTTTTCAGAAATTCATGACCAAAGAACCACAAGTACCAGGATAAACTACCCATCAAAGATAAGAATAAAAACACATATTAAAAAACATAACATTTTATCAGTATTAGTTTGGTTGCTATTGACTGAACACCATATGCCAACTGGCTTACGTATGAAGGGAATACATTGGCTCAGTTCACTGAGAAGTCCAGATAGTGCTTTGTTTGGGCCCAATGCTCTTTTCTATGGGTTGGCTCCACGATCACACAGTTTTTCTAAGATAGCAGCTATAGATCTCACATCATCTCAAATTCATGTCCAATGGGAATAAAAATGTCTTTTTCAAAAAAATCTAACTTTTGCCTATGTTCAGTTTATGTGCTTCTCTCAGCATTAGTTCTTGTAGTAAGGAAAATGCAATGTCCAGAATCCCATTCTGCACCCTTAGATTATTAACTAAGACATTTCACTAAAGCTAGATGATCTAAGACTAGAGAACATGGTAGCTTTCACAGACATAAAAATATAGTTACCAGAAAGTGAGAATATGTCTTTTTGTGTGGAAAGAAAAAACAAAAGACAGATATTTCCATGTCTATTTTCTTCTATTGAGGATTTAGGAAACAAAGCAAGAAGAAATCTAATAGTACCCAGTGCCCCAATATCCAGAAGTACATTTTATTAATATTTGAATGTATTTCTTTTATAGAAACCTCTATATTTTCCCACATAGCCTAATCTGTTTTATTTTTAACAAATTTGCTTGTATTTTACAATGTTATAATCAAAAGCTACATGTTCTTAAATAATGTACTTTTTCTTTATTTAACCTTATTCTGTGAAGGCTTTTAGAAGTATCAACGTAGTTCTCTTAATTTTTCCTAGAGCAAAATTTAATCAGAAAAATTGTTACTTAAGCTTATTCTGCTCTCAGGTTAAAATAGTTGTATGTGACACGGATGTAAAAATTTCCCATTGACAATGATATATATTCAACATAATTGGGAGCATTATCTTGAAATAGCCTCCTTTCCTCATGTAGCATTATATTGTGATATTTTTTGCACATGTCACTGAATTATATTTGATAGCAAAAGTTTTAACAGTATCTGGTATTCCTTTATCTGGATGTTCCATACTTTATTTAGTTGATCTCTATTTTGTCATGTCAATGATTATAATTTTTAACTATTATATGTAAAAAATAACTTCAATTAATATTTTTTATATAAATCTACATTTTCATCTCTACTTATTTACTTAGGATAAATACTTCAAAAAAATTACTGGGTAGAATGGTATACAATGTTGTAAATATTTTAATACATATTGCCAGAAATATAATACATACTCTCCAGAAAGATGATTTCATTTATATTTACAAGTCCACTCTTGCTAACATTTGGTATTAAAATTGTTTTATTTTAAAGTTAGAAATAGTGTATTCATATAGCTATGATATTCAAACAGGCCCATTATTTCAATAAATTCTGCTTTCAGTGCATCTGCTGATTAACATTATAAATCTATGTATTTTTGTTTCCTAATAGATCAAACTTGAATTATATTTATTAACTTCTATTATAAGAAAAACAGTTCAGCACACCTCTACTCCTCCCTCCAAACAATTTTTATCATGCTTTGAATACTATTAGATTCAGATATCAGTATAATTTGATTTTTTTTAACTTTTATTTTTTTATTCTATTGTTTTTGACAGAGAGGAAGAGAGAGAGATACAGAGACAGAGAGAGAACTGAACTGGGGGAACTCCTCAGTTCAGCACATGGGTCCACACGGGCCGGAGCCGGGATTCAATCCTCAGTCCTCAGCGCTGCAAAGTGAGCGCTTAACCCACTGATCCATCCCGGCTTCCCCTAATTTGATTTTTTAAAACTGAATTTTTAGTTTATCCTTTGGGGTATTATTAAATTTGGGTTGAATTCTTCACATCTTCACTAAGTAACATGGAAAATGTGTTCTTAATAACTTCTCGCATTCTCCCCCACCATCAAGTCCCCTTTACCTCCTGTCTCCATTGGCTGTTCCATTACTTCTCCATCAGAGAGGAGCCACATAGCATGAGTAAAGTTCATCAGGTGGAAGTGGTGGAGACACATTCTAGATAGAGTGGAAAGACAAGAACAATGCATGGAAAGCATAATGCAATAATACTAATATAATATTCAAAATCTGTTGGGGTTTTTTTCTTTGTCTATAACAGGGCTCTTTTACCTCAGCACAACAGATTTTGTGGACTAGAACTTTCCTGTATTGGGGGCTTATGTATCATTGCAGGGTGTTTAGGGTGTCCCTGGAAGTTTCTGCCTCTCACTAGGCACTATGGGCTTTACTAGTTCTACCAATTAAATATTTAAGCTTAATTTTTTAGCTTATTAATTCTTTATCATATTTAAAAAAGTCAAGATTTGATCCCACACTCATGCACTGCACACACAGAGCTATCTGCTTTCTTGCTGCTAAAGAGTCTTTTTCTCATCAATGGCCCAAGGTAGACAGAATGCTATTTGGGGCATCTCTGGCCTGGTAAACACAATTTTATTTTAGAGTCTATTTATGTGTAGAAAACTTCTTCTCAGTACACTCTTTTTCAAGACCTTGGTTCTATTTCACATGGAGCACAGGAAATGTAGCCTTAGCTCTTCAATACAGTGGATATGAAAACCCAGCTTGAAGACATAGATTGTTTTTGTCTCCTGTATATCCTTCTCTTATTGTCAGGCATCCTCTTTCTACATTTCAGCTGTTTTGCATTTATATATATATTTTTTTAATTAAAGTTTTATTTTATTGTTTGAGAGAAGGTTTGGGAGAGGGAAGTCAGAGCAGTTCCCATAGTTGTATGTTTTTAGCTGTGACATGGTTTCATCCCACACAGGTGGATGTGGGGCCACTCGGGGTGGAACCAATCCAGGAGTCTCCCATATGGGAGGTGAAAACCTTCACTGCTGAGTTATCCAAGCAGTTACCAGTTGAGCCATAGTTCAGCATGTGCATGTCAGTCTAGTCTGCCATTCTGACTCAAGATTTCCTGAGAGTGGCTCTTCATGCATGGTAGGAAAAAGCAAATTCAGGTAGGTAGGGACTAGATGTGTGAGGAATGGATGGGCAAGAGTTGAAGTAGAGAGGTAGATAAAAAAAAATAAATGTAAAAGTTACTAAAATGGCACAAGAAGTAACCCATATATATATATTGTGTGTGTGTGTGTGTGTGTGTGTGTGTGTGTGTGATTGGAGATCAAGAAAAAATTTTAATTATTAATAATGTATAACTAGGCTTTTATTCTGGAGAAAACTCTGACAGAATTTCAGTCATGATGGCAGAGTAGGTAAATGCTGTTTAGGATGTCCCCGAGGAGTGAGAGATCTAGTCTCTACACCTGGCTCCCCAGCTGGGGTTCTAATGCTGAAAATAAATTGTGGCTCAAAGATATGGATGGTGGCTGGAGTCTCAATAAGTTAAATTCAGGGTGTCAGTAGACTGACCATATGTACCATTTGAAATGGGACAGTATCATTGTTTTCTGTTCCATTTAAAATGGTCCATCTAGTCATCCTAGAGAGAACTGAATTGTCTGGCTTCAAGGAAAAGTTTGGAAGAGAATATTTCTCTCAGAGAATAGTATTGACAGAGACATTTTTTTTCTTTGTTGAGCCTTTCCCCCTTTCATTGTGCAACCACAGTCAGACACTATATCTGAGTCTCCATCAACTTAGCTAATACCATTTGCCCTGACTTGGTGATTCCCTGAGAACCTGCCTCAGCCAACTTACAAGCCCACTCAAGCCACTTCCAGTGGCTATTTTATATTATTAGCGTATCTTAGCTCATGCTGCAGACTATTCTAAAATCTCTCTAAAGATCACCAACCCCAAAGAGTGGCATCTGGTTTTGGTGTGCCCCATAGCTCTTACTAAGTAGGCCCAAGCCCTGTACTATCAGCAGGCAGCCTTTTTTCTGCTTAGCTTTTCTTAGATACCCCAAACTCTGTGAGTAGAATACATCTGCAGATCACCTTGTGGTTCATGCCAGATAGCCCTGGGAAGGGCACAAGTGAAGGCTAAACTTGGACAGCAGAAAAGCCCCTGCCAAGACACCTATTGGCTTGTTAAGACTGTGCCTGAGCATCATCTGGCCACCTGCAAGGACAATATACTCAAGGGTCACACTTGGCAGGCAACAGAACTCTGCTAAAACTAACTCTGCTCTGTAGGGTCAGCCCCTGCACAATAGCTTCTCCACTGTAGTAATGGCCAATTCTCACAACCAATCAGCCTGAGGATCAATCTCTTTCATTAATGTGTCAACAGCAGTCAAGGCTCAAATACAACAGAAGGGTGTGTACAGCACACACAAAAAACATACCTGAAGAACCTGACACTGGTGACCAGGGAGGCTGTGCCATTAGGTCCCACAAGACACCTACTAGTTAAGGTCACTTTACTAAAACCAAGAAGCATAGTAGTCTTGCCTAATAAATAAAAACAAACACAGGAACTCAGCCAAAATGTGGAGACTAGGAAACATATCTCAAATAATAGTACAGAAGAGAACTCCAAGAAAGATAAAAACTGAACAAGAAAATTTCCATTCAAATGGTAAAGTAGCTAAACAATGTGCTCACCTACTTCCAGGACCACATCAATCATAACTAAAGTACAGAAAAACTATTACTGAGAATCACCTGAAGTCTAGCTGCACCAAAGTATTACAACCGTAGACATACAGAGGAAACCACCTCAGTCTGGTAGAAGGGGCAGACACAGAATTATTTGGTCACACACAAGCGTGTGACCATTAAAAACTGGGAGACTATCTAGGCTATGAAGGTTTCCCTCAGAAAAGAGATGAGTACCAACCCCACCAGAGGCTCCCCATCCCAGGGTTCCAGTGCTAAAAAGAGAAGTCCCCATAACTTCTGGCTGAGAAAACTAGGGAAGATAGTGGCTGAGTGAACCAGAGGGTGACTGCAGTCCTAGGTGCTTCTCTTAACGTGCCTGTGCATGGATTTACCATATTTTCCGGCGTATAAGACGACCCCCTAATTTTACAGTTAAAACATAGGTTTAGGCCTATATTCGCTGTATAAGACTACCCCCCACTTCCGAGGCTGTAGTCTTATACAACAAATATAGGCCTAAACCTATGTTTTAACTGTAAAATTAGGGGGTCGTCTTATACGCCCGGTCATCTTATACGCCAGAAAATACGGTACTCACTGATGAACTCACTTGCTCTAAGCTCTAGTGCTGGAAAAGCAGCTCAAAGGTGTCAAATACATATGAGGAGAAACTGAATTGTCTAGCTTCAGGGTGAGGTATGGACAGGCAACTTTTTCTAATAGAAAAAAGCTGGTGGAATCTTCCATATGCAAAAGCAGGCAGATGCCATATCAGACTCTCCATCAATCTTGCTATTACCTTTAATCTGCCCCATCCTAGTGATTCCCTGAGACCTGATCCCATCCAATTTGGGGGTTTTCCCATACAAACAATCTGTCTGGCTCATGCTGCATACTCTCATAAATTTTCTCAAAAATTCATAAAACCCAAATAAGTAGTATCTGGCTTCAATGTATCCCACACTACTGGTTGACCAGCCTGAAGCCTAGAACTAGTGACAGCTGGCCTTAGTTTACAGATTGGCCTCTTGAGGACAGTGTGGTTGGTGGTCATCTGTGGATGGCTTTGTGGTTCATACCAGGTGGCTCATGAGCTGGGCACAGGCTGCAGTAAACTTGACTTGCGGTGGGTCTCCTACCACAATGCCACAGGACTAGCATGACTAGTGATCAGCTTTGGACCAATCCAGTACATCACCAGGCAGCCTCCAAAAATGACACACTTAAAAGGCAGATTGAGCAGACATCAGAGCCCTGCTAAAGTGATCCTTTCTCTGTAGGGTCAGACCTTGCACCGCCGCTCCTCAACTGTAGTCATGGCAAGCCCTCACATCCCGTCAGCCTAAGGAGCAATCTGTTCCATTTATACACAAATAGCAATGAAGGCTCAACTACAATAGGAGGAGGGCACACACAACTCATACAAGGGACCCACCTGAAGCATGCAGCTGTGGTGACCAGAAAGACTGCACCACTGGATTTCACAGAACACCTACAGTTTAAACCACTCTACTTAGATTGAGAGGGATAGAAACCTTAAAAATACATAGAAACAAGCACAGAGAGACAGCCAAAATGAAGAAACAACAACAACAAAATTTTCTAAGTACAAGTACAGAACAAAGCCCCAGAAAAAGAACTATGTAAAATGAAAGCGAACAGTCTACTGAATGTAGAGCTTTGAACACTGGTTATTTGAATTTCAGTGATCTAAGAGAAAACTTTAACATAGAGATAGACAACATAAAAATGGAGATAGTAAACTTAGAAGAACCTGTCAAAAATAAAGAGTACCTGGAATTAATAATACCTTAGAGAGAATCAAAGGTATTAAATGAAGCAGAGGATCAAATCAGCAATTTAGAAAACAAGGTAGCAGAAAACACCAATTCAGAATAGACAAAAAATATCCAAAACAAAACAAAACAAAACAAAAAACTGAGAGTAATTTAAGATGCCTTTGAGACAACATTAAGCACACCAATATTTACAACATAGAAGTACCAGAAGGAGAAGAGAGAGAGAGCAAAGAATTAAAAATGGAGTTGAAAAAATAATGACTAAAATCTTCCCTAAACTAGCAAAGTAAATAAATATATAAACCAAGAAAGTGCAGAGTACAAACAAGATGAACCCAAAGAGGCCCACATCAAGACACAACATAATTAAGATGCCAAAGAATTAAAGACAAACAGAGAATCTTAAAAGCAGCAAGAGAAAAGCGTTATAATGGTTACCTACTAGGGAGCTCCCACAGAAATATCAGCTGATTTTTTAACAGAAACTTTGTAGCCAGAAGGAATTGGCATAAAAAATTCAAAGTGATAAAAAGCAAGGACCTACAACCAAGATTACTCACCAAGCAAAGCTATTATTTATAATACAAGGACAGATAAAGAGCTTTCCAGATAAGAACAAACTAAAGCAGTTTATCACCACCAAACCAGTATTATAAGTAATCTGAGAGGGAATTCTTTGAGATGAAAAAAAAAAAAAAAAAAAGAGAGAGAGCAAGGTATATGTACGATAAAATGACAAGTGCTACATATCTATTGACAATTACTTTCTATGTAAATGGATTAAATGCTCCAATCAAAAGACAGAGTGGCTGGATAGATTAAAAACAAAACCAAAAATTTATATATGCTGCCTACAAGAGAGTCACTTCAGATCAAAAGACACACATAGACTAAAACTAAAGAGATGGGAAAAGATATTTCTTGAAAATGGAAATTAAAAAAAAACAAACAAAAAAACAGGAGTGGCAGTACCTATATCACACAAAATTAGACATTGAAACAGAGGTAATAACAAGAGATAAAGAACATCCCCGTAATCCCAGTTCTGGATATTTATCCAAAGAAACCTAAAACATTACTTCAAGGAGACATGTACATATATGTGTTCATCACATTATTGTTTACAGTGGCCAAAATATGGAGGCAGCCTGGGTGTCCATCAACAGATGAATAGATAAAGAGGATATGGTATATATAGTGTGCTATATTGGAATATTGCATGACCATGGAAGGAAATGGGTTCTTGCCATCTCAGCAGCATGGATAAACCTAGACAGTATTGTGCTGAGTGAAGTATATCATAAAGAAAAAGACTGATAAACAGGAACAAGTTTATAGATACAGAGAACATTTTTATAGTTGCCAGATGGGAAGCAGATTCAGAGTGAGTAAAAAAGCAAAAGGGATTAAAAAATACAAATTGACTATTACATAGTAGTCATGGAATTGTAGGATATAGCATAAGAAATACAGTCAATAATATTATAATAACTATGTATGGTATCAGATAAATACTAGATTTATCAGGGTGATAGATGGGAAGAAGGTTGGGGAACAGAATGAAAAAGGTGAAAGTATTAATCATTACAAATTGGTAGTTACAAAATAATCATTGGGATGCAAATTGAAGCATAAAGACTATAGTCAGTAATATGGTAGTAATTATACATAGTTCCAGGTGGGTACTAGACTAATTGAGGGATCACTTCTTATATTATATAAATATCTAACCACCAAGCTATACACCTGAAGTTAATATAAAATAATAGTGAATTTCAAAATAAAATATTTAAAAAATATATAAACAAGCAATCTACCAGATGCAGAGTTCAAAGCACTGGTTATAAGGATGCTCAATGAATTCAAAACAACAACAGCAACAAAAAAAGCCTTCAACATAAAGATAGAAAACATAAAAACAAATATAAAGAAACATTAAAAAAAACAGTCATAAATTAATGCAATATCTAAAATAAAATAATTCATTACAGGGAAGCCAGGATGGCTTAGTGGGTTAAGCACTCACTTTGCAGCGCTGGGGACCGAGGATCGAATCCTGGCCCTGGCCTGTGTGGAACCATGTGCTGAACTGGGGAGTTCCCCCAGTTCAGTTCTCTGTCTGTCTCTGTCTCTGTATCTCTCTCTTTCTCTCTGTCAAAAATTAATAAAATAAATAAATAAAAAACTTTAAAAATCTCTTTATAAAAATAATAATAATAATAATTCATTACAGAAAAATAACAGTAGATTAGATGAAGCAGAGGATTGAAGGAGTGATTTTGTAGATAAATTAGCAAAAACACCCAATCAGGACAACAATAACAAAAATCCAAAAAATAAGAATACTTTAAGAAACTTCTCCCTGTCAAGTGTACCAACATTTGTATCATAGAGGTACCAGAAAGAGAAGAGAGTGAACAAGGAATTGAAAAGCCATTTGAAGAATAATGACAAAAACAAAAGAAAACAAAACTTTTTTAACCTAGTGAAGAAAATAGACATACAAGTCCAGGATGTGCCTTAAACAAGATAAAATAAAATAGGCTCTCACTAAGACACATTATAATTAAAATGCCAAAGGTTAAATACAAATAGAGAATTGAAAGCAGCAAGAGAATGATAGTAGCCTACAGGGGAGTTCCCACAAGACTGTCAACTGATATCTCAACAGAAACTTTGTAGAACAAAAGGGATTGGCACAAAAATTTCAAGTGATGAAAAGCAAGGACCTCCAACCAAAATTACGGTACGGAGCAAAACTATCCTTTAACCCCTTTCCATTCAAACCAACAATACTCATTGGCAGCACTTGCTCCTGTAGTATTTACCCCAAGGAAACTTGTGGATTACAGTCCTAATCTTACCCCCAAAGTTTGCTTTGAAATTTACTACATAAAATAAAATTATTAAATACTGATCATCATATATATATTTGTTACATTAGAATTAGATACAAGTTCTGTGTAGAAATAACTACAAGAACAGTTTTTATATTTTATTTTCACATTGAAAACCAGTAAAATTAAATAAACAATGGCATCAAGCTACAATTTTTTTTTTTCTAAATAAAAAAAATATTTGAAGGAGTAATAGAAGGCTTCCCAGAGAAGAGAAAGCTAAGGGATTTCATCACCACCAAACCAGTTATAAGAAATTTTAGAGAGACCTTTTAAGATAAAAATTAAATAAATAATATAAACAACAAAATGGCAATAACTACAACTTTATCAACAATAACTGTCAATGTAACTGGATTAAATGTCTCAACCAAAAGACATAAAGTGGCTGAATAAATATTTAAATGAAACCATTACGTATGCTGCCTAAAAGAGATTCACTTCAGATAGAAAGACACATACAGACCTAAAGTGAAGGGATGGAAAAAGTTATTACATGAAAATGGAAACAAACAAACAAACAAAAAAGCTGGACTAGCAATATGTTTACCAGACAAAGTAAACTTTAAAACAAAGGTTGTTACAAGAAACTAATAAGGGCCCATAATCCCACTTCTGGGTACTTTTTTGAAGAAACTCAAAATGCTAATCCAAAGGACATGTGTGCCCATATATTTACTGCAGCATAACTTACAATAGCCAAGATATGGAGGCAATGTAGGTGTCCATCCATGGGTGAATGGATAAAGAGTTGATAAATATATCAAGGGAATACTATTATTCAGCCATAAAAATTAATAAAGTCTTGATATCTGCAACAAAATGGTTGGACCTAGAGTCATCCTAGACAGTATTGTGCTGATTGGAATAAGTTATACAGAGATAAACAAATGCTATATGATTTTACTTACATGTAAAAAATCTAAAGAACAAAATAAATGCAAGAAAGGCTCATAGGTACAGAGACCATTTTGAGGGTTGCCAGCTGGTAGGGTAGTTGAAGGATGGGTGAAAAGGGGCAAGAGATTAAGAAGTACAATTTGGTAGTTATAAAATAATCATCAGGATGTAAAGTACAGCATAGGAAATATAGTCAATAATATTATAATAATTATGTATAGTATCAGATGGGTACTAGATTGATTGGATGATCATTTGTAAGTTATATCTATGTCTATTCACTATGTTGAACAACTTAAATTAATATAATGCATGTAAACTAAAATTAAAAAATAAAAAGTATATTAAAAATATATTTTTAAAAATACAAGGAATAAAACTCTGGCAGTAAGATAATTGATGACATGAAGTACAAAACATCTAGTAAATGATGACAATTATAATGTAGATGCTAATATCAAGCTGAGATAATATAAGAAAGAGAATTAAAGCAGTGGTGTTCATAATGTATAGAAGACTAAATTTAGGAACACCTTTCCAAGTAGACTTACAATGTTTGTCAAGGCATAATAGATGGAAAGAAATGGAGCTTGGAAGGACATTGAGGTTACTGTGTGGGAGGAATTGTGCATTGAGATACAAAAGACAAGCAAGGGTGAATTTGGGTGATGCTGTATAACATGAAGAAATCCATATCTAGTGCTCACATAAAAATGGTGCTAAAAATAAAAGATGAAAATATAGATTGGGAAAACACTGGCACACAGGAAACAAAGTTGGGCAGGTGGACAACATCAGTAGATTACAGATAAAGGAACAAGATATAACCAAGATGAGCCAATGGAATACAAACAATTAAGCCACAGATGAAGAAAGAATTTAAAAAAACAAACAAAAATAAAAACAGAGAAAGCAACAGACATAATAGTAGTAAGAGAATACAGGATACACGGCAGTGCTGAGGGGACAAAAGATGTTAAAAAGATGAATCTATTGACATTGCCAGTATTGCAGACAAATGACAGAGGTACTGAAAAGAAGTAAAAAGTGAGAACATAAATGCACTAGATCATTTTATTTCTTTTAAAATATTGAAAAAATATAAAATGTTAGCATAAGATAAAAATCTAAATAGTACATTTGTGGATATGTTGTATTAGTTTGCATACTTTCTATGTTTTCTATGTATATAGAAATATGAAACACATATTTGTTAAAATTTAATAGAAGTTTAAAGTGAAACTATTGAATTGCTGATTAGATTAGGCAATTAAGATATTAGCCACCTTCTTGAAACTTTTTGCACAATAGCAGTAGCATGCATGTCAAGTCATGTTTAGATAAAGGGAAATTGGCATTGAAGTAAGTGAGGACTGGGAAGGTCAATTATTCTTCCAGAAAGCTAAGAAGTGCAGAAATTATGAAAATTAAAATAGTTACATGAGGTGGCAACAGAACTAAGGAAAATATTTTTAGAATGGGGCACTGGTTTGTGAACTCATATCAGAAAAAGAGATATTCAAGATTTAAGAAAAAGAAGACAGAAGTTCTGATAGACAATAATAGAGAAGACAGGTTTTCTTCAGGTTAATAATAAAAATCCACATCAAAAACATAAATTTATGATTCAAATCATCAACTATAGCTGTGAATGATTCAAACATAAACACCAGTTTTCTTGAACACAGAATATATTTTAAATTGAGATTTTTCTACCCAAGCTTTAGAGCAATAGCATCCAAAGAGCCTACTCTGAGAAAATACCTTGACATACCCTCAGTGTGAGCTGGAGAAGGCACCTTAAATGGATGTTCCCCATATTTCAACCGGACAGAAAGATAATAATTATTGCTCTGACATGATGTTTATCATCAAGTGTGTGGGTGGTTGTTGACTGTCCATCAGACTCTCAAGTAAATATAGACATCTAAAATTCTAATAATCGCAGGAAACGTGCAAAATGGATATTCAAAACCTGTTTTCAGCTGTAATTTTATCAACATATAAAGCTTATATGAATGTTAAATACCGTAAAAGGAATCCAGTTTCCATAACTTAGTTTCCTTAGTTTTCATTTTTTGTATATTTACCATTAAATTTTAAACTTCTTCAAATACACTCTTTCAAATAAATATATATTTTAACATCCAGGGCACACTATCCTTACCTTAGGTTTTGGAGCATCAAGTATATATGAAGCACTGAACTAGGCATGAAAAGTTTATGATAATAAAGGGTGTGTATTCAAGGAGTTTATGTTTCAGCAAAGGAGACCAGTGGGTATGAAGCCAAATTAATAAGCAAGTGAAAGCATTCAAAGTTGAGTGTGGGTTGAACATAAAACAAGTTTGTTAAGGTTTCTGTTTTATTTTAGTTTATTGTTTTTTGAGAGAAGGTGAGAGAGAAGGAGAGAAAGAAAAGGGGTGGTGAGGGCACAGAGCAGTCTCCATAGTTGTACATCATCAGTTGTGACATAGTTTTGTTCCACACAGGTGTACATGGGGTTATACGGGGCAGAAACCAAGCCAGGAACCTCTCACATGGGAGACAAGAACCTTCGCTGCTGAGCCATCCTGGTGGTTAACAGTTGTGCCACAGTTTAGCATACAGGTTTGTATGGGACAGAGCCAAGAATTGAACCCCAGACCTCAAGATTGTGAGGCTAGAGCTCAACTGCTGAGCTATACCGGAATCCCTTATTAAAGTTTCAAAACGGGAATATTATATTAATTTTACATTTTATCTCAGTAGCAAATACGTAATTTTATCTCAATGTAAAGGTTAAAAAAATAAAAGTAAGGAAGTCTGGGTTACCTATAAGTGTGTGTATAGTCCTTGAGTTGACGGGAAAGACGTGTATAGTTAATATATGACAACCACAATGAGAAGGGTCTAAGTGGTCACTGAAATTTGGAGGGAGTATAACACACCAGACTTTAAACCAGATAATTAAATTTGTTATTTGTTTCCCATTTTGCCACTTACTACCATATATAACTTTTCTAATTATTATTTCCTAACCTGTAAAGCAGACTGATGTTTCCTACCTCTAAGGTTATTCTGAAAATTAATTGAAATAATATATTTTAGGGAAAGCTGGGATGGTTTAGCAGGTTAAGCTCTTGCTTCGCAGCTCCAGGGACTGAGGATTGAATCCTGGTTCCGACCTGTGTGGACCCCAGTTTGGTTCTCACCGGGTGTGCTTCCTATGTGGGAGACACCTGGCCTGGTTTTTTGCCCTGTGTGGCCTCCACCCACCTGTGTGAAATGAAACCATGTTGAAAATTGATGGCATACACTATGGAGGCTTCTATGGGCCTTGCCCCTTCTCTCTGTCTCTGTCTCTCTGTGTATCTGTCTCTGTTAAAAACAATAAAATAAATCTTTAAAAAAATAATGGAGAAATCACAAGTTGGAAAAAAAGATGGCGGCATGATAGGAGAACCCAGACACCTATCTGGGAAGGGACTTATGAACAAAAGGGAACCCACAGAGGAAACCCTAAGAAGCACCCTCAACTGAGAGAACCACACAACGCAGAACAACACCTGAAGGTTAGAGGAAAAGGGGACAGCGGGAGAGGGAAGGAGAAGGAGCAATTCAACGACAGGAACGCGGAGCATGGAGCGCTGCCTGGGGCTGGCAAAAACAAAGGGGGATTGGGGAACTACAGTAAAAGTGGTGCTAGATCCAGGGCAGGCTGGAAGCTGAGACCTAGGGAGCATGGAAGCCCCACATGAATGTGGACAATTTAACATCCAAACTCAAGGGGTGACACGCAGTGCCCTAATCAGATCATGGAGCCTAAAGTGGAACAGGGACTGTGGAGCAGGGCGGCTGCACTTCCCCGTGGGCAGGGTGAGAGCAGGGCACCAGCCCACAATAGCTCAGCACCCCTGATTTACTGAGGAGATACAGCTGAGCTCCTAAAGTTGACTGCGAGGGAGCACCTTTTGAAGACAGGGCTCTTGGAGTGAGGGCAGCGGCTCAGTGGACATGGAGGGAGAACACTCAGCAACAACAGATGTGCTTAGAGTGAATCCCAGTCCTGCAGAGCAGCCAGTTGAGCTGCGGCTGAGCCTCTGCCAAGCCCCACCCGCCCGCACCACTGCTGGGCTGCCCACTTGGCAGGCAGGTTCACAGACGCGGGCAGGTTCACAGAGACAGTGAAAAAAACTGCCCGTCCAGAGGGGAAGAAAAGCCTCGAGCTGCTCGCTCAGCCCCCACTACTGCTAAGCTGCAGGCTGGCAGGCAGGCTCACAGAGACAGTGAAATAAAAAGCCCCACCAGAGGGAAAAAAAAGCTCGGAGCTGCTCACCCAGACCACACTGAACCACCAGCCTCCCTGCAGACAGAGGAATCTGCTATAGTGTCTCAGGCCCGCCCTAGATCCTACTCACATGCCCCCACCCCTGGAACCACACCTTCACTACCGTGCCTTCTAACAGCTAAAACTGCAACCTAAAGAACAGCCCCAAGGCACAGAACTGACTACTTCCCCCAACCTCTCCCAAAATCTCCTCCTCCCACAACTGAGAAGCCCACCTGATAGGAAAACCCCCAGTGAGAAAGCACACTCATGCACAGAGGAAAAAGAACCACATCACACACAATGCACACCTCAGAACCCAAAGCCCCTCCAGAAGATCAGGGGCTTTCTTTATTAAAGGAGCTTGCACACTTGGAATCAAATCTAAGTGAAACAGAATTTAGAACTTCAATAATCAAGGCACTCAGAGAGCTCACTCAATGCTGGCGAAGTACCCAGACACACAGTTAAAAGACCTCAACAAGAAATTTTCTGAGCAAACTGAGTACTTTGCCAATAAAATTGAGAAGTTAGAGCTGAACCAAAAGGAACTCCTTGAAATTAAAGGAATCATGGGAGAGATGAAAAAAGAACTGACCAGCCTGGGAAACAGGGCTGACCAGCTAGAGGAAAGAATGAGTGAAATCGAAGATAGAAACATGGATATGTCACAGAGGGAAGAAGAAAGGGAAATGAGAATCAAGAGAAATGAAAGAGCCCTACAAGAACTCTCTGACTCCGTCAGAAAGAACAATATTAGAA
>PVKE010032160.1:0-18626 GCA_004027555.1 Craseonycteris thonglongyai
GGCCTCAAAGCGAGCGCTCAACCCGCTGAGCCGTCCCGGCTTTCCCCTATATTCTTATTTCTTTTCATCTACGTCACATCCTAATACTAGTGCCCTCTGTTGATTTTTGCCTAGTTTTTTCTATGACTTTTACTTTACAATGTCAATGTTAGGCTGTAATGTGCATGAATATTCATAGCCAATGTATGCTACCTGTGGATTATACACTGTGCTGGTATATAGCACCCTCTTTTTTTGTAATGCTTTTGAGTCTGCTTTCAAATATGGCTGGTGCTAAGAATATACAGCTGATTTACTTTTGTTTGTCTGGTAAACTTTGCACATCATTTTACTTTTAAGAGGTTAACTGGAATTACTGGCATGTAGCTGTGTTTCTGAGATAGAGTCAAATTCGATTTTGCTTTGGGATCCAATCTGAAGATAACTTTCTTTAATTGTTTGAGTTAAATTCATTTTTGTTGATACGACATGTTCTAAATTCTGCCATGTATTTATTACATTCTGTTGCTAAAGAGCAGAAGAGAGGGATGCTCAATTCATATCTTTAAACATGATATCATTTTTTAAATTTGCCACCTTATGTTACGTTTTTATACTTGATAGAATATTTTCAGTCTACACTGCTTAGAGCTTATCAATTGATTTTTTTAAATGAGCAACAGTAAAATCAGGGGTTTTCCTCTCTCCCCCTTCCCTTTTCAAAACTCTGTTTGTTTGACTTTATGCCCTTAGCTGTGCTCAAAGTTGTCCCCTTTGTTTCAGTCCATTCAGGTTGTCATTCCCGCCCTCTGACCCATATTGGGCACTGCTGTCCCTAAAATCCTCCAGTCTTTATTTCACCTTCCTGGTGCGTTGTCTAGACTCTAGACATTACCTTCTGTTGTCAAACTGGCCCTCTATATGGATCTTGTATGTCTACATCATGCTCTGTGTGTGTGTGTGTGTTTTATTGCTGTATAATGATGTTTTTCTTAATTCACATTGAAATGTTGAGTTACAGTTTTCATCTGTGTTGTGAAATAAGTTTTTTTCTTTGCATTTTCCTACTATGTTAGGAAGACCTACTTTGCTTTCTTACATATTTTCCTAGATGCGCTCTGAGAAACGCAGTCTCTTTAAAGGAAGGATGGAATACCTTTCCAGACTTCTCAGCTCCTAAGCTTCTTTAGATTCCTGCTCTTGTTGCAAGTGTTAATAAGTCACTTATGTAAAATAGGGCTGCTCTGGGTGGAAGTACCTTCTTTGCTTCTCAGCGCTTACACCTGATTACTCACAGCTTCTCCCTCCAGCCCAGCATCCCATGTCTCCTCAGGGTATTTCGGAGAGGAGGGAGCTGCATTCTGAGACTTCAGTCCCACTGCCTCAGATGTTTCCATTTCCACTCTCTTCATACATATGTCCTATGTTCAGCATGCAACCAACAGCACCTTTCCAAACAGGACCCTCTCCGTAACATTTGCCCCTGCTGGCCCTTCCGGGCTTCTAGATTCTCTCCACCTCATCCATCTCTGGTCTCTGCGCGTAATCTAGTGGCTTCAGCTGCTTTGGACACAATTACATACAATCAGAAGCTTGCAGGTTTTCTGTGTCCCTTCATCTTGTTGAATGCATAGGTTTGCTTTTGTTGTTTTTGTTTCTTCTTGTTTGTATGTATGCGTTCCAAGAGATAAATTAAAATGATCTGGAAGCCAGCTACTGTGGTTCTATCAGGATATGTGGTTGTAGGCTTATGATTCAGTAATCTTCCCTTTGTAGCAACTCGGATAGCTGATTTGCAGTTTGAGATGATTTTTTTGAAGTAGTTTTCTCAGGCCATCAAAATACATCTTTCGTGTATTGTCCTATTTTTTGTTCTTTCTAATTCAGATGTTATGGTGTCTAATTACAATCAAATTATTTACTGATTCTAAGATAACACAATTGACAAATAGGCAGAGTTTATTGTAAATTAAATGCATTTTATTTGCATATATCATTATTCATTCTTAAAATCAGTAATAAAGTGCACAGATTTTATACTGTATAAAATGAAATGACACAGTGTGTACTCTTTTATCCCTAACTTCTGTCACTCAACGTTAACCTGTAAGCTTCATTTAGTTGTGCATTTCAGGAGTTCATGTTTTTCATTGCTGTGTCTTGTTTTGTTGTGTGATTATATCACACATTATTTGCCCTTTCTATGCCCAGTGGCATTTGCATTATTTCAGATATGCAGCAGTTATAAA
This sequence comes from Craseonycteris thonglongyai, assembly GCA_004027555.1. Classification (NCBI taxonomy): domain Eukaryota; kingdom Metazoa; phylum Chordata; class Mammalia; order Chiroptera; family Craseonycteridae; genus Craseonycteris; species Craseonycteris thonglongyai. Next base: position 2,229 of record PVKE010032160.1, read on the forward strand.
TATTGCTGCCATGACAGGTCTTGTATGTGCCTTTTGGTGACATAAGCGTTCATCTCTCTAGGGTATATGTGCAAAAATGGAAATACTGCTGATAGATACGACCGAATAGTCGTATCTCCCAGAATGGTTTCCCAGCAGTAATGTCACAGCATCAACTGGCCCCATCTTCACTAGCTTGGCATTGCCAGTCATTTTAATGCTGGTAGACATATGGTGGTATCTCTGCAGTTTTAATTTTCATTATAATGATGATAAATTATGTTTAGGACCTTGAAGAATTATTTCCTTGGCTATTGGGTATTATTATTTCTAAAGAATCTATGTACATTTTTTCCCTAATGAGTGCATTTGCGTGACTTATTTTTTTAAAGATTTATTTTACTGTTTTTGACAGAGACAGAGAGACAGAGACAGAGACAGAGAGACAAAGAACAGGGGGAGGACCCAGAACAGTCTCCATAGTTGTACGGCATCAGTTTTGTGACATGGTTTCATTCTAAAGGGTGTCCCAAAATTCACGCAAGATTTGAATTTTGCGTCATTTATGCGGTAAAGTGTTGCCAATGAAAAAAAAAAGACAGCATGACAGCTGACAGTTCAGGGTTATTAAAAATGAAGGGCTACATGAAAGAACAATGCATTTTCATTGTTGAGCAATGAAAATTTACAATTTTTAATTATAAACCTGTGTTTTCTATCAAAATTACTTCTTCCATGAATTTTGGGACCCCCTTTACATAGGTGGGTGGGGGCTGCACAGAGTGGGAACTGGGTTGGGGGCCTCCCACATGGGAGACACACCCCTTGAACCAGTGGTTGAATCGGGGGGTGAGAACCAAACTGGGGGCCTTGTTCCTGGGAAGCACTACCCAGTTCAGTATATGGATCTGCACAGGCCAGGGCCAGGATTTGATCTGTGGTCCCCAGGGCTGCAAAGCGAGTGCTTAACCTGCTGAGCTCTCCTGGCTTCCACTGTGTGACTTTTCTATATCTTATTAATTTGTAAATTTTTTTTTGAATATGAGTCACTTGTAAAGTTTCACAAATATTTTCTTTCTGTTTATGGTTTGTTTTCTTACTTAAACTTTTAATGGTATCTTTTGATGGGCCTGAGGAATACAATTTTAAGAAAGGTCAATTTTTTTCTCTTCTATGAAGTAATTTTTGTTTGCTGTTTAAGAAATCGTTATCTAACCCAAAGTCATGGATGTTATTCCATTCTAGAAACTTGTATTTTTACTCTGACATTTAATTCTATGAATCATCTCAAATGATTTTTTATTTATAATGTGAGAAAGAGGTCAAAGTATATTTGTTACAATATGGATGTCAGTTGGCCTGATGTCATTTATTAAAATGACCGTATTATCTCTATCCCACTACATTTCACCGGAACCTTTGGTGTAAGAAGTCAGGAGGCTATAAATAACTGAGCTTTATGTAGTTCTCATTCAGTTTCATTAGTAAGCCATCTTTAAAAAACACTACATTGTCTTATTTATTGTGGCTATGGAGTAAGTCTGTATAGCCAATAGTGTAAGTCCTCCAGTTTTTTCCTCTTGAATATTGCCTAGGTGAATTTCAGTTTCCACTGCCACCAAATGGCTGGCATCAGACTTGCCCTCAGTGGTGGAAAATTATGAAAGTGAACAAAATATGTGGAAAAGACCTGTTTTCAGACATTAGATGGCACAGAGGCAGTATATGCCATTTACAATATAACTAATATACACACATATAAATTCTTGTTTTGTCATCTGGGAGGACCTAGAAGCAATGCCACTGTCATTTGAACAAGCACACCTGATAACCCAGATCATGGTTCCCAGTAAAACCACCAGGGCTCCTTCGAGAAATAGCTGATTCGAGGACCAGAGCAAGAAATATGCAAGGTGCACCTGGAGCATCTTGTAACATAAAGTAAGAAAGTGTTACACACACTCACACACACACACACACACACACACACACACAGACTAACTGATTGATGGGGAATTTTGGAAGAAGACATCAACTGAAAGAGCTTCCCATGGCTAAAAGTAGGACCATTTGAGCAAAAATATAAAGCAGTATTGGTTTATAAGTCAAAGTATGAAATAATGTCCATGTGTCTAGACTGATATAAATGGTTGTATAAATAAATTAATGGAGGATAAGATATTAAATTCTTCATGCCAAAAAAGGAAAAAGAAAAAGAGTCTCAAGGAAGGACAGCATAATTTCTCAGTTCTTAAGTGTAAGCCCTGCTTAGAGACGTCCTTCCTGAGAGTACACGATACAGTTAGAGAGTGTGAAAGAGTAAATTCACACAGAAATTCAACAGCACTAGCTCAGCCAGGCGGTCAAGGTCAGCATCAGCAGTGATAAATCATGATTGCATATGTCCTAGACATGCTGTGATAGAAATGGCACTTGACCTTGGTGGTCTTTCTCGTGCCAAAATAAACAAGCAAAAAAAATCTAATCATGAGGGAAAAAAATCAGACAAATTTAGCTACATGGAAATTCTACCAAATAAATGTCCAACCAGCACACCTCAAAACTGTCAAGGTCATGGACAATGAAGAAAGTCTGAGAAATTGTCACAACTAATTAAAAGGGAGTCTTTTTAAAGATTTATTTTTATTGTTTTTGACATAGAGAGAGATACAGAGACAGAGACAGAGAGAAGGGGGAGGGCCTAGAACAGTCTCCATAGTTGCACATCATCGGTTTTTCCACATAGTTTCATTCACAGGTGGGCGCGGGGCTGCACAGGGCAGGGCCTGGGCCGGGGTCTCGCCCTGTCACAACTATTATAAGAGGAACCTAAGGAGGCATGATATTGAAATTTGATATGTGTTCTAGGTGGGATTCTGGAACAAGAACAAGACTTTAGGTAAAAACAAAGGGTATCTGAATAAAGGATGGACTTTAGTAAATAATAAGGTATTAATATTGGTTTATTGTGGCAAATGTACCATATTAATATAAACTGTCAATAATGGGAAACTGGGTAGAGGGCATATGAGAACTCTGTACTATTTTCTTAATTTTCCTGTAAATCTAAAACTTTTCTGAAAGTCAAGTCCATTTATAAATACTGTATTTTGCCATGTACAATATGCACTGTTTTGCCCAAATTTGTGAGGGAAAAATAAGGCTGCACATTATACATGGGTAGTACTAATTCTGTATCTATATAAATGTTTTTAATTCTTTTATTTATGCTTATGAATTAACAGTGTAACTCTAGAAATCAGTAATGATATCCATACAAAAATAATACCCTGGAATACAATAATCAGTTTTTTTATATAAAGAAGTTTTATATATATAATGTCTTGTACTTTATATATGTTTTTGTGTTTTGTAATTATTTGTTACATACAATTTCTTGTATGATATTATATTTTTTAAAAATGATAAAATTTCTTTTTATTTAAAAAATTTTTTTAATTTTTATTTATTTTATTGTTAAATTTAATGGGGTGACATTGGTTGGTAACAATTAGATAGTTACCCGATATACAAGTCCACATCACATCACCACAAGTACCTAGATATAAACAAATAAAAATTTGAATTAAAAAATTAAAAGATTTTTTCCCTAAAAATTTGGGCCAAAAACATGGGTACACATTATACATGGGGAGTGCATTATACATAGCAAAATATGGTAAGTAAAAGTGAACAAAATGTCTCTGTTTTTGGAAATAGTTGTATACTTCTGAACCAGACATTTTATTTTTCATCCCCTGACACCAATGTCTAGAAAATTGAGTTTATAATAAGTATGCTCTTTAAGCCATATGTTTTATCTTAATTAGTAAAATATTGGTATCGAATTCATTTATTGAAGTTACATTTAAACATTTACCAAAACGTATTTCATAAAATGTTTTTACCTTAAATACTTAAATCCTGTATTTCTGAGAAGATATGTTTATCATGTTCCAAGTGGTCATCCGTCACCTTCATTTTCAGTAACATTGAAAAGGGGCTTCATTTAAACTCTGGGTTCTATACGTAGTAGTATATTCCACCACTAAACATGCTCGTTTATTATGCCTCTTATTCTAACAATGGCTAAATGGGTCAAGTTGGAAATCTACAAAAATGGAGTTGTTAACAATGTATTTTTACTATGTTTTTTTCCTGAGGAATTCTTTTTTTCCTACAGAAAGTGACTTGCATTAACTTTAATATAATGAAAAGCTTCACTTTCTCTCAAGAAGCACATTGTCAGAACTCTTCAGTGGTAAAACTGTTTGTTTTGTTGCCCTTGGCAGGTCGTGTAGGATGTCAGCTTGAGTGACTTAGAAAGTTGTGCTCCTCAGCACTGAAAGGAGATGCCTGGAGGTACAGACAGAAGAACAATATGTCAGAGGGAGGAGGAACACTCCTTGAGGAATAAATTAATTCCAGCCTCTTTGTCTACAAATAGCTCCAGGTTTACATTGTGTAGCTTACAAGATAGAAAATTCTGGGTAATGTTAAATGTGGGCCAGTGCCATATTTTTATCTTCTTTTTTGTTTGGAAGAGCACAACTTTGCTTTAAATTATAAATGGGGGAGAAGAGACAAATCTGCAGTCAAATTGGGGGGAAAATTACACTGATTTGGATTCTGGTAGTTCTGGGTTTGAGCCTTAATTCTGCTGCTAATTATATGTGTCCCTTTGAACAAATGTACTCATATCCCTGAAAACAAGTTTTGTTATTTGTAAAACAAAGATCCCACCATGTGTTGTTATTCACTGAATGTCTGTGTCCCTCAATTTGTATGTTGAAGCCTAAAGCCCAGTGTGATGGAGTCAGGAGGTGGGACCTTGGGAGGTGATGAGGTCACCAGGGTTGAGACTCATGGTGGTAGGAGGGTCCTTATAAAAGAGCCCCCAGAGAGCCCCCTCACCCCTTCTTCCATGTGAGGACACAGGCGAAGATGCCGTCTAGGAACCAAGAAGCAGGTCCTTACCAGACCCTGAATCTGCCAGTGTCCGGATCTCAGACTCCCGCTTGCAGGACTGTGAGAAACACAGATCTACTGTTGAAGTGGCCCAGTTCATGCTAGTTTGTTATAGCAGCTTGAATAGGCTACAACACGTGTTGGGCAAAGTCGTGAAGATTCTAGATAATAGGGTGCTAAACTGGTTTCAGAATTAGGGTAACTGGTAGCTATTTTTAGCGGATATTTGCTGTTCTTGTTTCTCAATGTCCATTCCCCTTTTCTACTGTTATAGTGCCCTGTTTTCCTTTTTTTGGTAGAAGAAAGTGTGTGCATGGTGAATGGTGTGATGTCCTCTTACTCTGGAGACTAGGGAGAGGAAGCAGATGTTCCCTCTGCCCTTTCCATGACAGGCAGATGCCTGAGCCAACCCGGCCATGGGAGGCGCTTGGGGAAGGATGTAAAGCACGATCTCAGGACACGACATCCTAGCTCCAAAGACCGCTTGTCCCTCAGGCTTTCTCCGGGTTCCCTGCCCATTAGTCACCGGGATGCTCAGAGTCTGTCCTGCCCAGGCCCGTCCCAGGTCTCCAGCAGACCTGGGAGCCCTCTCACATCCTCGTACTGTGACTGGTTTTTGTCAGTGACAGTGGGTGTGGGGTATGGTGGTCCCTCTGCCATGTCAGGTTCTTTACATGTGAAATCGGGGGTGGGAACATCATAGATTTATTGGATTTTTGATCATTAAATGAATGTATGTGAAGAATTCAGTAGAGTAAAGAATGTAATTATTTGTCAGAGCTCTCATTTAACTGAAAATACTATGACAAACTTTGAGACCTTTGATTTTAATGAACATGTTTCAAGACCAATGCAAGGACATACCACTTTTAATTCAGAAAAAACACATTTTTAGAACAGGTGCTATACCTGAAACAAATGTTTTCAGAAACACTTTTTCAACCCTTGCTCTACAGTCATGTGTGGGTTTGGTGGATGGTTTTTCTTTGTTATCCAAGAGCCAGAACGCTTAGCCTGTATTTAGAGTTGCTTTGGAATCTTTTGAAGCACCAGGCATTTTGCTCTGTAAATAAATATGTTTTCTTAGTCTCTTTGGAACACCAATCTAGACTACCATACGATGTGGCACAACCCAAAACGCTCTCATTTTTATCAGCAGTAAAATAGTTACAGTTCAGCAGTTCTAAAATAACTAGTGTGCTACTTTGGTCAAAAATCAATCCAGTTTTGTGCCACCCATTCATGGCAGTGATGAATTTCAGGGAGCCAACAGAGCAAAGTTCCCCTTTATTATAAATAGGCCGAGGGGGACACCGGTGGGGAAGCCAATTTTTCATAACTATGATGTACTAGACGGGGCTCAAATAATTTTTATATTTTACCCTATTTTATTTATAAACTTCTTGCAGGTGTGAACTGCAAAACATCATGAAACAACATGTATATACTCAATAAATACAAAAAAATGAAAAGTTTTGCAGGTTGTCATAACGTGATGTCTCAAGCAGAATAATTTTTAAAAACTTTATATGTTTTTATGCCAAAAATAAAATGTATTACATCAGTTAAATGCTTACCATTAAATGGAAACTATGTTTTAAATATTTTGGTAAATTATAGAAAGACACATGTAGGAATATTTGTTTTTTTCAATATATGTTTCCTGTGTCTGTGCCAGTCCCTTACATGAGCAAATTAGGATATTGTTAGCATTTCAGTTCTAGAAATCAGATCAGTCTGGTTTCAACGTACTGTCCAGGAAATAGTTCTTCCTCAGTCTCTGACACTTGATATAATGTACTTTTGCACAACATTTACTGTTCATCCAGTACAAGGTGGAGACTGTTGCCGAGTGGGGATGAGTGATAAAGCCGGTGTCGAGCTTCACTGTGTCTACAGTGTGGAGAACCGGAGAGCTGTGAAGGCTCAGGCGTGACATGGAAAGGCAGGCCGTGTAAGAGGGGTGACATCGGACGCCTTTCCTAAGGAAATAAGAGAGTCAACTCAACCCGCATCTTTGACTCATTGTCTTCCCAACCTGGAAGCCATCCACCCAACCTCTAGTCCAAAGTGATCTTCAGCCTCCTCTGGAGAAACAACCCTTCTGTCAATGACAGTGCTTCTCAGAGCATCGTAGGGAGGTGCCTTGGGGACATGAAATCTAACTTAAGAGTGGCCGCACCAACATCAAAGCTGTTTCATAAGAAAGGGAGAGCAATGCATTGTCCAGAGAATTGTATTAAACCTTCGCTGTTGAAAAACATGCAGACTGCCCTGAAAATATATTGAGAGTCAATGCCCAACATTGCAGTCCAGATAAAAGATTTTTAGGTTTCATCCAACGTATTAATATTTACATTCAAAACAAGAGACCATACACAATATTTCTAGTCAATGTAATGAAAATAAGGACACTGCTAACCTCTTCCTTTGGTTTCTTTGGTTCATTATTTTCATAAGGAGAAATAGGAGTTTAATCCTATGAAAGAACTAACAGCTGCAAAAGAATCAGAAAATGAGTGCAGAGGGTCTGTCATTACAAACCAGTTGGCGGTGTGTAGTGATGTCTGAACCATCCAGTGTACTGGTGGGGGGGTGGGGAGGGGAAGGGAAGGTGACACATTTCCCTTGTGAGTTTTTGTGTAAAATGGTTCCATAGTCACTGCAAATTGGACACAAACAAAAGCTGTTAAAAGGAGGCATACTACCTCCAAGGAGTGGGAAAGAATTCTTTCAAAATTATAGTTGCTTACGGAACCACATTGATCTTGCCTCCTGCTCATTTTTTATTATTTTTTTCAATTACAGTTGATATTCAGTATTATTTTATGTTAGTTTCAAGTGTTCAGGTGTACAGCATAGTGGTTAGACATTTATATAATTTATAAAGTGATATCCAGATAAGTCTAGTACCCATCTGACACCATATGTAGTTGTTACAATATTATTAACTATATTTCCTGTGCTGTACTTACATCCCATGACTCTTTTGTAGCTATCAATTTGTAAATCTTAATCCTGTCCCTTTATTTGCCTGGACCTCCAACTCCCTCCCATCTTGCAACCATCAGCTTGTTCTCTGTATCCATGAATTTGTTTCTGTTTCATTTGTTCATATATTTGGTTTGTTAGGTTCCACATATAAGTAAGATCATATGGTATTTGTCTTTCTTTGACTTATTTCATTTACCATAATATATCCTAGGTCCTTCCATGTTGTCTCAAATGATAAGATTTCATTATTTTTTATGATCAAGTAATATTCCATTTATCTTTCATGACATGGCATGATCATTGCTAGTTACAAGGTAATATTTAAGTTCCTATAATTCAGGGAACCCCCACCCCACTGTTATTTTCTCTGTGGTGAAAAAGATACTCTTTTATCTTTACATTTCCCAATATCTCCTACCCATATAAAGTTCTTGCATTGTTTTATTTAACACATCCAAAAATTCTTATTTTTACGTATCTTTGGCAATGTTTGTAGGACTTTTTACAGTTGGTTTATTAATAATATTACGTTTCCTAGGAAACAGCGTTTCATTTGTGGAGTAAACCTGATATATTTTATTTTTTAGGCGAGATATTCCATTTATATTTGTGATAACTTTATAATCTTAAATTATATCTTTTAGATTTCTTTCACAGATTCTAAAATCAGAACAATATTTTTTTTATAATGAAAACATTTGTTTTTGTGTGTGCTCATTTTGACAGTGGGCAAAGAACAAGTTTTTGCCTGCAACTGTGCAGTTCATCATTTAATTGGAATTTGAGGGCTTAGATACTTATGTCTTTGATAATACTTTCAATTTCTATTATTCAAATTGGTTAATTAAATATCAACTGTCTTCTGACCACAATCTTCAACCATTGCACTAGCATTTTAGTATTAATTCAAGAAAGTCTCATGACTGTGGAATTAAATAGGCAGAGAAGAGGGGAAAGGCCTTTGACCCACTGTGAAGAGCACGTGGAATGGCCCACTGTGGGAGGAAGTACAGCTGAGGTGTTAGGACCGGAAGTCGGTGTGGCTGGAGTGCAGGCAGACTTTGTTTGGGAGGGGCTTGGGAGCAGAATGGAGCAAGGTGGTGCGGAGCGTGCAGGCCTGGTAAGGAAGATTTCTTTTGCTTTTTAATTGGGCTGTTTTCATCATTGATGACACAGTCAGGCCTGTGTTTTGAAACCATCGCTCAGGATGTAGCATAAAGCTGGGTGGGTGGCAGAGGATATTACTTGACCATTTAGGAGAAAATTTCCATTGGTCAGGATGAGATGATGGCAACTTCAGTGAGAGGGTGGTGTTGGAGATGATGGAAACCACAGCAAGATTATCTGAAAGATAATCTCTGAAAGAGATTTTGGAGGAAAAAATGATAGACTTCCCATTGATACCAAATGATTTACTGTCGGTACTAAGTTGGACATGTGAGTAAGAAAGAGAGAGGCTATAACTATGCGGATATGGACTCCATTCACTGATGTGTTAAGTATTGGAAGGTGGGTGATGGGGGTGGGAAGGCACATGGACGTACGTTAGAGTTATGGATTGATCTCTGAATACAACATTCACCATATCCCAATAATTTTCTGGTGGTATGATCTTTTCCTTCCCCTGAAATTCACAGACACAAAAGGCAGTCTTAATTTTACAGTTATTTTTCTTCTTCAGATATTTGACTACAGGGACTGTCTTTTCATTCTTCCTTATTCAGGAATAATTCTTGGAAATCTGAGCCAGTTATGTGAACTGTCTTAAATTATCTTAACTGTGGTTGAAACATCACAACCCTTTTGGTGAGTGTGGGCAGACAGGTCAACGTTTTGTGCTTCAAATTCTTCATCTGTTAAGTAGTGACATTTGTCTCAGAGTCTTTGAAAGGAATAAGTTAGATAATAAACAGAAAATACTTAGAATAGTACCTGATGCAAAGTAAGGAATAAATAAGTATTAGCTGTTATGATCTGCAAAGACACTTACTCGAAATGTGATGAAATCTGAAAGATAATAAAAGATAGAAGATTCAATTGCCAAGGCAATTATAGGAAGAGAATTCTCAAACCACCTTTTTTCTAGAAAATAAAATTGTTCATGCAGAAGAACTGGAATGTTAAAAAGATTCAGCATTAGAGGTAAATTAAGGACAAATATATATTGGTATTAAAATCTCAAGAAAAACCTTGACAAAACAAATTTTGGGCTTTTTCCATTACATTCACTGAGTTTGAAGTACCGCTTCATGATTAAAAATAAACTCATTTCCTTACACAATACATTTTTTTAACACCAAGACTTGAGGAAAAATAAATGATTGAGGTTCTCATTCATTAATCTCATAAGCAAATTATATAAAGTCATTTCTAAGTGAAAGAAAATTATCTGTAAATGAAATTGCAGTTAGAAGAGGAAGTGTATAGTGCACTGGTCCAGATGCACTACGCAAGGTCAAATCAGTGTTTCTGCAGACGCTTCACGTGTTTTACTGGATTTTGAGTTAATGTTACGCAACAATAGTGATCCTTATAATAAGAGTATCTGCTTTTACCCAGATCAGATTTGAATGGACTTTGAACGTCTCAGCTGTGTGCCTGGTCAGAACCATCAGGTGGGAGTCCGACATTGGCTGTCAGCCACGGCTCTCTAGCTTCAGGTAGCAAACACACAGGGCAGGTGGGGGTACAGGCTTCAGCTTCGCGGGAACCCCAGTGGGAAGGATGTGAGGTCATGGACATCTGCCTTGTCCCGTCACTGGTTCTCTTACAAGCTCTATCATAGGACACTGAGTGACTGTGCCACTTGGGACTTCCAACCTCTGATCCTAAATTTGTCTTGACATCTGTGTTGGACATCACTGGGTCCTGATGTGCTTCTGTTCATGCATATGCAGTGTGCAAACCCCGACCTCACAATTACGACTCCAAGCAACCTCACTCTTTGCTCTTATTTCTTCTGTTGCTTGACAAGTCACTTAGTAGGCAATGTCATAAGTATAATTAGCATAGAGATTGTGTAGAGGCTTTGAACGATGTTTAAATTCCTGTGGTCACTTGCATGATGTACATGATGTGTTTAGTAATAGGAACAGCAGTGAATTTGTGGGTCACTCCACCATTATGGATCTAGATAGTTGTTGGCTTTTCTATTTTGTTGTAGATGCATTTGTGTTTTGTTTATGCACACATGTGTTAAGACTGAAACTGTAAAGGATCTGACCTTTTATTCTGCTTGCACCTGTATTTTCTGTGTGTAGAGTGACAGAAGACATCTTTCCCAGGGTCAGAGAAAGACTCACACAAAGCAGTGGCTGGAGAAATTACTCTATTGGTTCCTCATATCCCAGATCCCACAGGACGAAGAGGTAAGGACCAGGGGTTTACTTATGAGGCCAGTGGTTTGTACCACTAGGAAGACACCCCCATATCAGGGCACTCGGAGTTTTCTTTCTTTTTCTTTTTCTTGTTCTTTGTTTTTTGGACTGCTATCATATTTCCTTTGGAAAGGCCAATTAGACCTTATTCTAGAAAGTAAGCCAATCTCCTCCATAATTTGGTGGGTAGAATGAGGGGAAACTCACATCAGTCAGTTCCAAACTTTGGCCTCGAGTGTTTCCATTGGCACTTCTGCCATAACCAGGAGAAGAACACGCATAGGCTAGCCCTTGATGCCAGGAAGGGGCTGACAGACATGGGGCCCTGAGCTGCCCAGCAAAGCACCCTGTGCATCAGCCAAGTCAGCCCATCCACGGGTCTGAGAAAAATGAATGATGACTTTTGTACACCTCCGACATTTTGTGGTTGGTTGTTATGCAGTAGATGCATGCTGATGTACCTAACAATAGTCAGCTTTGTTCCTCTCAACTCCTCACTTCCCCACCAGTGTAACACATTCACCTTCTACACGGTGATATTGTGAGGAGGTGACCCTGCACCGTTCGCACTGAGGACAAAGACCATGGCCAATTACTGCACACCTGCTGCCGACATAACCCTTGGGGTGAAGCAGGCGTTGAATGAAAGGAGGAGGGATGGGTTCCCATCGTCCATGACAGTTGCACTTAGGTCAGCAGAACCCAGTGAGGGACAAGGAGCTTGGCACATGTTAGGGAAATGATTCTTCATGTTTACTACTCTTGGGGAAACCCTCCGGGATGGACAGTTGCTCCCCGTTCTGCCTCTAGACCTTGCTGTAAAATGCCACTTCTTTAATTAAGGAATTACGACAGAACCATGTCTAATTCTGCAGACGCTCTTAGATGTGCTGTGAAGGTAGCAATCGTCCTCCTAGTCTGCCCCGCCCATGTTTTCGCTGTGTTAGTGTGTTTACGGTTTCAGTGCTCTATGAATGATGACACAGAGTCAGCATGTCTTTTCTCAAAGCATGGCATAAAGCAAGCCTGTCCAAACCACAGGCCACCTGCTGCCCAGGACAGCGCTGAATGTGGCCCAACACAAATTTGTAAACTTTCTTAAATCATTTTAAGAGATTTTTTATTATTTTTATTTTTTTTGCAATTTCTTTAGTACATCAGCAATCATTAGTATTAGTGTATTTTATTTGCGGGCGAAGACAATTCTTCCTTTGTGGCTCAGGGAATCCAAAAAGGAGGACACCCCTGGCACATTAGAATATTGTGGGGGGAGCCAGAACGGCTCCGTGGGATGAGCACTCAGCTTGTAGCCCCAGGGTCAGCGGATCATATCCCGGCTCCAGCCTGTGCGGACCCATGTGCTGAATGGTGTGCCCCCAGTTTGGTTCTGGCTGGGGTGAGCTTCCCATGTAGGAGGACACTTGTTCGGCTCCCACCAGGGCGTGCTTCCCGTGTAGGAGGCCCCCAGCTCACGAGGATGTGCCGCCCATGCAGGGGTCCCTGACCCGGTTCCTGCCCTGTGTGGCCCTGTGCCCACCTGTGGAGTGAAACTATCTAAAAAACGGATGACGGACAACTATGGAGACTGCTCTGGGCCCTCCCCCTTCTCTCTGCCTCTCTCTGTTAAAAACAATAGAATATTGTGGAATAACAGTGCAGTGATTTCTAAGAGTCATCTTTGTGGAGAAATGAATGGTGGCAAGCTGTTGCTCCTCCATTTTGCTACTTTACTTTCCAAATTTCACCCCTTTATTTAGAAATACTGGATGTCCAGGTAGGATTGCGCCAATGGCTTGAACCTTTCCCTATGGTCAGGATCAAAATCTCCAGCACTTCAGGCAACTAAAGTGAATTGTCTGCATTGACAAAACCTTTTGTCAGCTTCTGTGTTTTAGAAAAGTGAACAAAAGCAAGATTCTTATGTCCTCTGTGAACTCCTGGGCCACTCTGCTCTGTAAAATCTGTGGTTTAGTAAAGACTTGTCTTTAGAAATTACATTGTCCTTAGGACTGCATTCATGTGTTCATTGTCTTTTCTAAGTTTGCAAGTGCCTTATGTGGATAACTGTCCACATCTGACATTTCTCATCTTAGCTGACGTAGGACTCAGTAAATACCTATTAACACTCCACAGCCATAGGCCCTAGTCCTCTATTTGAATATTGTTTTGGTATTATTATAAATTAAATATCCTTTCAGAATATTTCATGCTGGGGTATAACTTTGCGATAGTTGCCAGGTAAATTCTTTGGTAATACATAATAACAAAACAACATTTTGTAAAAAATAACAACAATAAAACACATTATGCTCCATTTCTTTTGGACAATTTCATTTTAAAAAGCAAATCAGGAATCTGGAAATATTCTCCCATATCAAAAATTCAACACCTACTCCACAGTTTAGAAATAAAACTATGAATTTGGACAAAATTGTAAGGAAGGCCTTTTCTAGGATATAGGAGAAAGGAGCATAATTCCTGTGACACTTGTTTATTTTCTTCAGGGTCCAGACAGGGGCACTTTCAATGGCCCTGCATGCTGCCACTTTTGCCTGGGAAAGCCTGAATTCGCACTTTTTTTTTGAAGGGCAGACAAAATTCCCCAGACCAGCTAAAGCTGGCCGAGCATATTTGACAAGCAGCCACCTGATGGGATCAGAAGCTCCAAGCATGTTCCTACGTTAAATTTTAAATACCTCCCTCAGCTGGAACTTTCTCTCCTACTCAGAGCAGTCTGGCCAGCACCACTGGATACAGGCAGCTCTCTTGACTCAAGTGAGCCACGCTTTTTAATTACTGAGGTAGCCGAGCCTTCCCGCTTAATGACCAAGATGAGCGTTTGTTTCAGAAGCCTCAGCGGTAGCCTGTGAAAATATAACTCACTCGAGCAGTGACTGCCTTGTGCCACATAAAACATGCTTTCCTCTCGTAGACGGATGGCTGAGATGAAAACTTTGAAAAAGAGATCTGTCATGTTAAGATAACATCACCCAGAGCATGAAGTGGAATTCCTCTTTCTGTTCAAATCTGTTCAACTTACTACTGAAAATGTGCTTAAAAAATTTTTTTTTTCAGTTCCTTCCCAAAATAGGGAAATGAAATGACTGAGCACCAGATTATCTTCACGGAGAAGGACTGCCAGTTATAAACTGATTAACCCATCATGGTTAGCGATAAATCATTTTTCTGTTCTTTCATTGAAAGGCGAAGAGCTATTTCCACTAATGAAAACTCACTATCTTTGGATGCAAATCATTAAGTACCTTATTAACTATGGGATATTTAATTCCTGAGTCCCAAGTAAAGAACTGCCAAAGAAATAAGATATAATTCCAAGTATAAACAACCAGCACTAAGCACCTACTAGAGAAGTATGGAATCTTAAACCAATACAAGTTTTCAAAGAATAGGTACTTGAGTTAAAAACAAACAAACAAAAACCCCAGAACCTTGATAAAGATGATAAGAAAGCTTACATGGCTCTTTTGGGCCCCACGGGCCTGCCCACCACTCCCAGCAGCCCCAGTTACTGGGTCTTTTAAATGGGTATTGTTGCACACTTACTGCTTTCGGTCTGGCAGCCTTGGTAACACACAGTGTTGCCATGGTGAGTGCATTGCTGGCGTAAGAGCTAAGTTAGCAGCAGTTTCAGTTACAGGACCCCAGCCTGTCATGGAGGGCACTGAAATGTGTGAGGATAAGACAAACCCTTCCTTCCCTTAGCCCGAGATCGAGGGGTTTTGCTGTCATTTTGTTTCGTTTTGTTTGTCTTATACAGTCATAAATTTCTAGCATGTGGTAAACACTCAATCGCAGTTTGTTGAATGTCTATATGAATAAATGAATATGAGAGACTGTGTGAACCACTATTTATATAAAGAAAGCCTTAATTGCGTATTTGGTATTCCTTAGGAAATAATCTGCAAGATTTATATTCACCTTCTGTTCACCTGTGTTTAGCATCATATATTCTAAAAATTATAATTCTTTTCTGCACATAAATGAGCATTTCCAAATGAAACAAAAAGTGTGGCCAACCCAGGAGCATGCTTACAGGCCCTGCCTGCCAAACGCAGTGCTTAAAACCAGTATATAATTACACAGTGTTTTTATTATCTCACGAAAAATATTGTTCATCATAGAGAATCCTGCATTTCCCATTTTCTGAAATTAAAGAACCAGGAGGCTGGTTTCTATGTGATAAGAAAAATCCATGTTCTTGGACATTTATCTTTGTATATAATTACCTGCAAAGCTATAACATGATCACTTTATCATATTTCTCTTCAAGGTTCTGCTAAATCTATAGTGTGTGTGTGTATGTGTGTGTGTGTGTGTGTGTGTCTTGATAATGTTCTAGAATATAATAAAAAAACATTATTATTTAGAAACTTTGTGATGGAAATATATCCATCTTACCGGTCGACCCTAATTCTGTGCTACAGCTTCTTCCACACAGGAATTTTGGCCAGTTTTTCACGGCTGCATGAAAAGTTCATAAATTTGTCAGAGTAGAGTGTTATTCTCAACGTTAGGAAATTTATGCTGCAATGCACTTGAGAGTGCCACTAACAAAGATCCCCAACTACTTCTAACAAAAGTATTACAGCTGCATCGTTATTTAAAGCTTAAACTGGCTGAAATGTTTAGAGCAGTTAATATTACTCCTTTCTTAGAAAACTATATTATTCATCAGGATGGTAAGCATTTGATTCTTTTTCTGGTGCAGATGATTTAAGGCATATTAAATGTACAAAAATCAGATATATGTTAAAAAAAACAACAAACTAAAACTAAAAAGGTAGCCCATTAGGAAATCTGTAAATATACCAGTGTCTTTAAGAATAGGATGCATATAACATTTTAATTGTTAGCAAGTGCTTCCAACAATAGGATTTTTTTCTCCCTTGCAGTGATAATATCTGTGAATTAAAATATACATTTCCAAAATTTGCAATGGAGGTGTTTTTGAAAATTAGTGTGCTTGACAAGCGATTCTAAGTGCTAACTCTCAGGCTCACATTCTTCTATTTGTTAATCCATAGTCATATCAGGCTTCTGTGTGTGTGGGGGGGGGGGG
>PVKE010032161.1:0-18638 GCA_004027555.1 Craseonycteris thonglongyai
TCTCTCTCTCTCTGTCAAAAATAAATAAATAAAATTCATAACTATCGGTATTTTCCCAATTTTGAATAAATTATAGACTCATGACTAATATTCATTTTAATTGTAACAGTGTAAAAGGTAAAAAAAAAAAGATTTATGATCTATTTGGGCTATGAAATACCTAAAATACATTTGGAAGAAGAAATATAATATGAAATAAATAAAGTTAATTGTAAAGGTTTCTAAGACAAAGGGGGGGGGCATATTAAAACACACCAAAACATCTTGTTTTAATGCTATTGGACCAAAATACCTCTACTATGGAATATCATGAAATGTCACTTCAAAATCTGTTTCCACATTCAAAAGGTAGATCTCAATGTAGTCTTAATACATAGAGCTTCTTAAAGCATTAACTACTACTAGCAGCCTTTTGGGCCAGAATTTAGGCTATGAATACTTAAAGATCTTTTAGTCATTTTGAAAACCCAGCAATCTTCACTGAAAACCAAATACAGACTTTTACCTGTTTTTCATTTGGTAATCTTAAGAAGTACTATATTAACTTACTTGGAAAAACAAATCCCTTCCTTATAGAAACTAAACAGCAAAGAAAATGATATTAATATCTGCATCATTTGGCTATCCCTATAATGCCTCTCTTTACAACCAATACTAGAAATATAAGTAAGCAGCCTGACACTTTATAGCTTATATATAAAGCCTTCCTTTTTTTTTTCCTCAAATGTTTGCATTGCATTGCCTAAATCTTTAAAAACTGCCTGTGACTTAGGTCTTAGGATTCAGCATAAAAACGCTATCATTGTTCTCATTCTAACCTAGCATTAAAAAAAAGAAAAAAAAAGAAGTCAGGAAGTTATTATAATTGCTATCTTTTAACAAGTAAATGGATAGCAAAATTTAAGTAAATGGTACAAATATTTAAATAGAAATCCTTAAATTTTCTTGTAGATGTTAAAAAACAATTGTGAAATTTTAGATTATATCCATCAAAATATTCCAAATCAGGTATGTAAATATTTATAAATGTACACACATGGACACATCATCCTATCTTTTCCACTTCTTCGCCTTGCACAGTTTTACAAATGGAATCCTTTTGTCACCATAGTTTCTGAAATCAGCCAGATCCATGAATCAAGCAAATACCATTAATATCCTACATTTACATGTTTCTTCTACTACCCAACATTTTTTAAAAAGACAGTGGCAAATGCCAACTTATTTTGTTGCCTATGTGCCAAGTAAGCTTCTGGTTAAAAAAAAATTAAAAAAACAATGTCCTTTATAAATACATGTTAAATTTGTCATGTCAGAACAGGTTTTCCATAAAGATTTACAGGATAAACAGTGTGACCTTAAATAATGAGGCACTTGTTGCCAATATGTGCATGTGCATATGTATATGTGTTTAATGGTCCTTTAATGACTTATCTCTGGAACAATTCTGTCCTACCTTTGCTGCTGCAGCCCGCCTGTCCTTTGCATCACTGAATTCATACTTCTGGAAGTACCCAATATGCACTGTAACAGACAGATGGACAGATCAATGGGCCACAGCGGCAAAGGCCAGAAAGACAAGACTTGATAAAAATTAAAATCAAGGTATATAAAGGGGGGGGGGGTGCAACCAGAAGAAAACAATTTTTTTTATAGTAAAATACCTGAACTTCATGTCTGCAACCCTCCCATACACATACTCAAATAAACTATTTTTGATTTTCATATTATTCCCTTCTTTCAAGTAGAAATGATACTACTGCAGTAGGCAAAACAATCACTATTTTAATACCATCAACAATTAAAGATACAGCAGGCACCTCTGTAACATACCACACTTTCTTCAAATAAAGGTTGCTCTTTTAATATACAAGAAACTATCACATCCAAAGACTTTTTATGCCAAAATTAAAATGACAATTATTACATGCAGAAATTTTCTACTGTAATGATGAATCTATGTGATTAGAGTACACTTGAAATCACTAAGGTATATTTTAGCATTTTACCATTTTACATTTTCCTGTCTATGTAAAAGTGGTTGCTAGCAATCTAGATAACTTTAGGGGCTTAAAAGAATATATATATATAGTGCCAGTTAGGCCAGACACGAGATACAGTAAAACAGTATATACAAAATTACCAACAATATCTTTAAAAGTTATGTAGAGTCCTCCAGTTACCTTAAATCCATTCAAATGAGTATTCAAGTAACTTCTCACAGTTCGTTTTTAAGAAACACCTGAATATCTCAAAATGCTGGCTTGGCTTAAGCGTCATCAAAAACTTAGGCTAATGTAAAAGTCATTTTAATGTAATCAAATACAGTTAATGGGAACCCATGGAGATTGGTAGATGCCAGATAATGTAAGTAGACTTGCAGTTAACCAGAACCCAAACAACCGGCAAAATGTTTTCTGTATTTTATTTTGCATGCATATAAAATAATATAGATCCATGCTACATATTTAAGAAAGACTGAGGGGAAAATATTTCCCCTTTTACTTCCAGGGCATCTAACCATTTATACACTTCTTATTGAAACCCCTCAAAAACGTGATCGGATAATGAGACATGATAATCAAATGCAATGCACGATCCTTGACTGAATTCTGGACTGAAGAAGAAAAGCTCTAAAAGACATTATTGGACAAAACTGAGGAAATGTGAATATGGTATGTATAACAGATTTTTTCCTACAACTTTATTCAGATATAATTCATATACCATAATAATTTGTATTATATGCAGAGTTGTGACAAAGAGTTGTGTCACATATCCAGAACATTTCTTCACCCCCAAAAGGAACCCTATACCCATCAGCAGTCCCTACCCATTCTCACCTTATACAACCCAGTCTCTGACAACCATGGATCTACTTTTTGACTCTATGGATTTGCCTATTCTGGACATTTCATATAAACAGCATCATAGAGTATGAGGCCTACTGTGACTAGCTAATTTCATCATTCGGTTTTACTTATCTATGAAGGTCAACAGCTTGCCATGGAACTTAAATAAGCCTGTTTTACTGAGGAAATGAAGAGGACCTATTAATCCAGTAGTTAGTTTAATGAAGGCTCCTTAAAACTTAACTATAATATCATAATGTTTATTTTACAGATGAGAAAAATTAACTTATTAAAATTAAATACCGGTAACTAATACAAAGACATACAATCGATAAAAGGCAAGGCTGAAACTGAACTTAGTTCTGGGAAGTTTGATGCCAAAGACGTAGCCAACTAAGCTGTAATTCACCAATTCTTACCGATTCTACCTCCTAATATCTTTTTTTTTTTTTTAATTGTTTTTGACAAAGACAGAGAGAGACAGAGAGAAGGGGGAAGGCCCAGAGCAGTCTCCATAGTTGTACCTCATTAGTTTTTGACATGGTCTGGTTCCACAGCTGTGCAGGGGCTGTGCAGGGCTGGAACTGGGCTGGGGGCCTCCCAACATGGGAGGCATGCCCCCTCAAGCCAGGGGCCAATAGGGGGCCAGAATTGAACTGGGGACCTCTTGCATGGGAAACACACACCAGTTCAGCATATGAGCACACCCCAGAGTTCAGCATATGGGTCCACATGGACTGGGGCCAGAATGCAATCCTCGGTCCCTAGGGCTGCAAAGATAGTGCTTAACCCACTGAGCCACCCCGGCTTCCCCATACCTTCTAATATCTTAAAATGTCATTCCCTCCTCTCCATTCCTGCCTGCCTTGCTAACCTCATCATACACTTCTTGCTCATATTATTATGCTTGATAGACTTCTCACTACTTTCCCTGCTTCCTAATCATTTGTTCTCATTTATTGTCTATACTGTCAGTAAAGTGGTCTAACTAAACAATCCCTAATTGATTTAAAACAGGGGTGGTCCAACCTCTTGGCTTCCCTAAGCCACATTGGAAGAATTGTCTTGGGCCACACATAAATTACACTAACACTAATGATAGCTGATGAGATTTTAAAAAACTCACAAGGATAATGCTGAGATAGCTCAGAGGTTGAGCACTTCCCTCGCAATCATGAGGCCCAAAGTTCAATTCGCAGCCCAGATCCATATGAACCCACATGCTGAACTGCAGTACAACTGGTAACCGCTGGGGTGGCTTGGCACCAAAGGTTCTCGCCTCCCACCCTGGTTCAGTTCCCACCCTCCCGAGCCCCACATCCACCAGTGTGGAAAGAAACTCTGTAACAACTAATGGTATACAACAATGGAAACTGCTCTGGGCCCTCCCCCTTTTCTCTTTCTCTCTTACCTTCTCTCAAACAATAAAATAAAATATACCGTATTTTTCGGCGTATAAGACGACCCCCTAATCTTACAGTTAAAACATAGGGTTAGGCCTATATTCGCTGTATAAGACTACCCCCCACTTCCGAGGCTGCAGTCTTATACAGCGAATATAGGCCTAAACCTATGTTTTAACTGTAAAATTAGGCGGTCGTCTTATACGCCCGGTTGTCTTATACGCCGGAAAATACGGTATATGTTTTTAAAAAAATCTCAAAATATTCTCATAACATTTTAAGGAAGTTTATGAATTTTGTTGGGCTGCATTCAAGGCCATCCTGGACCACAGGTTGAACAAGCCTGATTTAAAAGTTTAAAATTGTTTCACCTCGCCCATGGGGCTAACTGCATCTCATTTAGCACTATGCTAGTCTTTCATAAAAAATCTGCCTGTTTAGCCCTAGCTGCTAACACACTACTTCCCAATAACTTTAGGAATAGCCAATTCTTGATTGTTCAGTTCACTTAACATACCAGACCATTAATAGCGTCTACACCTTTATACATTCTATTCCTCCTCCTTTGTTTGGAATGCCATCTCCAAACCCAAGTAGTATAGTGAGCTACTAGTCCTTTTTCAAAACCTAGTTGCAGACCTACTTCTACCAGGGTTTATCAGCACTTCCCAGAAAATAGCATTAAACATTCTTTCTCTGATCTTGTAATTCTACTGATGCAAATGTCACTGTACTGTAATTTATTTACACATGACTTCTTAGAGTTCTTATCTATATTTCTCCAGCAAAGTATAGTGACTGAAGGAGTCTTAGTGGGTAAAACAAAACTAAACAAAACATCAAGTACTCAACTTATATACTGCTCCCAAATAAACTAAAGTATTATTTTTAGGAAATAAATTCCTAAGATTCATAAAATCCTCAGAAATTTATAAATAATAATAATATGATAATTAGGGTCTGAAAAGGCAGATCAAAATTGGTATAAAGGGTGGCGGTTCCTCATTTAAAAGTATTAAGAATGAACATATTGGGGAAGATGGGATGGCTCAGTGGGTTAAGCGCTCACTTTGCAGCCCCAGAGACCAGGGATCGAATCCTGGGCCCATACCAGGCGGACCCATATGCTGAACCGGGGTGTGGCCCCATTTCAGTTCTTGCAGGGGCCTATGCAGGAGGCTCCCGGCCCAGTTCCTGCCCCGCGCAGCCCCACACCCACCTGTGGAGTGAAAATTATATGGAAAATTAATGCTGTCAACTATGGAGACTGCTCTTGGCCCTCCCCCTTCTCTGTCTGTCTCTATGTCAAAAACCAATAAAAATAAATAAATAAATCTTAAAGAATGAACATACTAATAATAGCGGTTGCCTCTGAGGAAGAAACCAGGAACCATATTTTTCGCTCCATAAGACGCATTTTCCCCCCCCAAAAAAGTGGAGGGAAAAGTGTGTGCGTCTTATGGAGCGAATACTGCAAAGAAGAGTGCACGCTGGGGACCTTAATGATGCCGTGGGGAAGCCTGCAGCCAGATCAGAAAGCAGGGACTGCATGGAAGGAGAGCGGGTCCAGGCAAGTTAGGTGCGTCTTATGGAGTGAAAAATACGGTAGTTAAGATACTACCGTGGGAGAATTTTACTTATCAATCTTTTGTACTTTGAATTTTGAGCACAGAAAATATATGCATAATCAAACAATAAAATTTTCTAACCCCACCCCCCCCCAAACTTAACAGTGTTAAAATACTAAGGCTGCTGAAAACTTTTTAAATCAGAGGTTACTAAGGAGAGTTCAGTCATGTTGGCCTCAGGATGGAACTAACTTATTTTGCTTGGGTTACACAGAATGAAAAAAACCTTGATTCACAAATTGTGGTTTGCATTACAATTTCAGGATATTCTTCACTTAACCTGACCCAGAAGCTTAATAAAAGTAGTATAAAAAACATTCTATTCAGAGTTAACTTAACACTAACAACTATTTTATTTTTATAAAGAGGAAATATACAGAACTCAAAACCCAAAAACTATTAATATAGTCACATCAAGATGAGTTACCTATTTGTTTGTTCCTGCAAACCTGCAAGTATCTGCAGTGAGGGTATGAACAAACATATACCGTGTTTCCCCGAAAGTAAGACATCCTCCGAAAATAAGATCTACTTACAGCTTTGCCTCTCGCTGAAATACGTACAAGGCATCCCCCCGAAAATAAGACCTAGCGCATATTTGGGAGCAAAAATTAATATAAGACACTGTCTTATTTTTGGGGAAACAGTAAGACACTGTCTTATTTTCAGGGAAACAGGGTATCTCTGCCTTCCCCTGTCTGGCATTTATTTAACTGAACAGGGTACACACATGCTGTTGCAGTGTTCTACCTTATGTAACTTTGCTTAAGCAGACATGCACAGGTCTGAATCCAAAAATAACAGAACATAAGCTTTCTAGTCAATAATTCTTAAAGAAGTAAAGCAGAAGCTTTATTCTGGATTCTGCACTTACACAAAGAAAAACAGAGTTAGCACACACCTACCTACACACACACACACTCACATACACACAGAGTTTAATGCACTGGTAGTCTCTGATACGTTAAATAAATCTTTAGAAATATAGAAAGATTATAGTGAAGAAGGGTTAAGACTAAATAAGTTCTAGTAGAAAGCTACAGATAAATATTAATATATGGAAGAACTCACAATTAGAGCTGTTCAAATATGAAATGTGTTCACTTCTACAAGCATCAGTGGGGCTTCACATCACTGCAGAGGTTTAAGAATAGAGTCAGGGACCACTTAACAGGGAGGCAGTACTTGGTAAGTTGTTGGCCAGGATAACTTTTAGGATTTCTTTCATCCTTGTTAATCTGACTCTATGAGAAATCAAAAATTGTGTTGCCTCTGGTATGAAACAAAGATTAGACAAGTTTATTGCATCCATAATTCTTTAGTTATTGTTTAAATGTTTTACTTTCATTCCTAAGGGTGACTAGAGGAGTTCTGTGAATTTTAAAGTCCGTTTTTCACCTCTTTGGCTTTACAGCTGGGTAGAATGCAATATAAGTCAAGCTTCAGACACTCATATATTCCAAGGACCCAACTACAACAGTATTAATGCCATATGAGTTGAGATTATAGAAAACATATACAATGTTTAAGCCTGACTAAAAGGAATTATTACATTTAAACTGTCAGGCTGCTGAGTAAAATTATATACATTTACTTTTCAAAGGAATGTTTCCATATTAAATGACATCCAGGCCCACTCTAAATTTTTGCTACATAAGAAATGAAGTGATGACAGTAGTTGGAAAGGTAGACACTTCCTTACATTTGAGTTTAAGTGGTTATCAGTAAAGATAAGTTAGCTATTCACCCTATAAACATATCAAGCATGTTATCTAGCATACCCACAGCAATTTCACAATGCTAATTTTCCAGAATCTCTTGGTGCTTCTGTCAGAAGGAGAATGTTAGGCTTTGTGGACCACTGAAGATATTTTACAAAATATACATTCATATTACAACAAAGGACAAGGAGTGAAATTATCTTATGCTAAAACTTTGTTTTTAAATGCTTACATTGATGCTCGCTTTGGCAGTACATATACTAAACACTTATATTAGACTAGAAAATAGTAAATGTAATAGCAATTTTGGCTTAAATTTTTCTTGAGGACGGTACATATATAAGCTGAAAAGTGTAAAAGGAACACATATTAACATTTCTGACTCTATTCTACTCTTATTATTTATTTGGATTCGTAGGTCACACCAATAAGTCACAAGTCAAAAGACCACTGACTCAATCTGTACAAGTCAATCTTCTGGGGCACAGAGCTAGATGGAGAAAGGTAGAATGGATCCAGAGACATACAAACATGGTAACACTGACATATGTTTTATTTATATTTAATGATATAAAATACTGAGTTTTGACCTCAGCTATGAAAACCTGAGCAAGTTAATTCCTCTTAATTTCAATTTTCTTATCCATAGAATAGTAAAAATACCATCTACTTCCAAGAATAGTTGAAATGACTGACATTCTCTTAACTGGTTAAGAGCAAAAAACAGACAGTATATTACAGTATGAAAGGAGTCAATTCAGTGAAGTCAACACAAAAGAAATGTGAACAGTTCACAAATGGTAAAAATAGGAATAGTATTAAGATTTGTTTTTATCAATAATAAAATAAATTTAGAAACTCATTCAGGGGAGTCAGGATGGCTCAGCAGGTTAAACGCTCACTGTGGAGCTCCAGGGACAGAGGATGGAATCCTGGTCCTGGCCCGTGAGAACCCACATGCTGAACTGGGGTGTGCTTCCCATGCAGGAGGCCCCCAGTTCAGTTCTAGCTCCCATCCCTACCCTCCACGTTTGGCTCCTGGCTCAAGGGGGACCGCCTCTCATGCAGTAGGCCCCCCGCCCAGTTCCCACATTGCACGGCCCCCACCCATCTGTGTGGAACAAAACCATGTTGAAAACTGACGACATACAACTATGGAGACTGCTCTGGGCCCTCCCCCTTCTCTCTGTCAAAAACAGTAAAATAAATCTTAAAAAATAATTAAAAAAGAAAACTCACTCATATTTAATGTTGACTATTCAAAGTTCTGGTAAATGGGAATACCAAAATTACACTGGCCCTACCCTTAAGGATTTCAGAGTCTATTTCGTGAGAGAGTAAAAAAGAGGAATTAGAGCTTTATAAAAGAAATGTACAAATTTCTGACCCTCACTCACAAGGAAAGACTCAAAAAAGAAGTTATATTTAAGATGGTCTTAAAGTATGAGTGAGTTTATTAGGGAAAAGCATTGGAAGCAAAGGAAAAAGCCGTACAAAAGCACAGAAAAAAATTTCATAGGGAATATCATTTTGCCATGCCAGGGTGTAAGTGTGACAATATGGCAGATAAGCAGATAGGGGCTGAATTATGCAAGCCTGGTCTATCATAGTAAGGAATTTTTTATCCAAATCTCCATCCTCTTGTTGCCTAGTAATTGGGACCGCCAGGCTGAGAACCCCTAAGCTGAGTAGACTCCTCATAAACACCATTTCTTATTCTACACACCTTGATTCCCCCACTTCTTATGAATGGTTAAAGATCTGGTAAACCCTCAAGCCATATAAATTTAGACCAAGTTTGAACATTTCTGACACCATCACAAACTGAATAGTATGACCATCCTGTAAGGGGAAGAAAAAAAAAAAAAAAGACATTCAGCATTCCCTGAAAAATCTGTGGTGGCCATAATATATACTACTCATAAGGCTCCATTTTTCACCAGTTTCACCCAATTCACGTTTTTTTTATTTTTCTGATTTTGCAAATTAGAGCCTTCTAATAACTCATAAGAGCTTCCAACAAGACTCTACTTCTCAATACAAAGGTCAGTATTTTCCTTCTTTCCTAAATACGAACTAGTCACTCTGTAAGGCAGGGCTTTACTTATCCAAGCAGCAAAGAGGGGCCAACACATAGCAGAAGTGAAACACACTAGGGTTGTTGACTTTGTAAAGATAACATTTGAAAAGACAAGTGGTGGATGTGGGACTCTGGGTAATGGCAACATATACACTAAGACCCTCCAATTTGAAAACCAAGCCACCACAAGCACAGAGATAGGATATAGTTGAGATCAAGCTACACATGGATAAAAGTGGGCATAATGGATCCTGAGTTATTACCTTTATAATCAGGTGTTTATTTATATGTCTACTTCTTCCTAGAAGGAGCCTAGAAAAGGATGTTCTCCATTCATATCTGCACACCTACTGCCTAGCACATGTACCAAGGGGAAGCATGTGGCTGTAAAGGTTGAGTATAGATTTGGCAGAACATGGTGAGAAGGTATTATATATAGTTATTTTAGGAATAGTAAAATCCAAGAGAATCAAATTCAAGATTGACAGTAGCATTTGATCAGATGTAAAGGAGGTTTGGTCTTTTAGTTTATCTTGAAAGTATTACTGGAAAAAAACTTTAAGAGTCATTAAGTCCAAACCTTTATTTTTGCAAGGGCAGAGTCAGACTAGAGATTGATTTGGTCACACAATCAGTATTATAGATGAGACTAAACTCCAGACCTAGACTATAAGAGAGTTTTATGAAATTAAGAAAATGTGCATTAAATAGACAAAGAGACTTACATGCTTATAAGTTTTATAAATACTTGTCCTACATATGAAAGAAGTTTTAAAACACTGATTTAGGTGAAACCTACTGTACTGTGCAAAAGGAGGCTACACCACACTCAGTTGGGAGGGCTTTCAAGTTCACTTTTTGGTACTCATTATACAAAACATTAATTTTTAAAAAAATGTCAAAATCCTAGAACTAAAACCTAATCTATAGTCATATCACTGTATCTTTCCAGTCCTTTCACATAGTATTTGTTGGTAGCCAGCTGTCAAAATGGCCCCAGGTGATCCTTGTCTCCTGGTATTTGTGTAATCCCCTTCCATAGTGAATAGGGCTGACTTGTGCAACTAATAGGACATCGCAGAAATCACAAAGTATGACTTCCAAAGTCTTGGTCACAAAACCATTATGGAATCTGTCTTGCTTTGATTACTTACTTTGGGGGTAGCCCGCTAACATGTAGGGAGGACACTCAAGTAGGTCCATGTGATAAAGAACTGAGGTCTCCTACTAATACCCATGGAGAGTGATCCATCTAGAAAGTAGCTCTTTATCCCAAACCAACCCTTCAGATAAATATGCAGCCTCAGACAACAGGATGACTATAGTCTCCTTAAAGAATCCGTGAGCCAGAACCACCCAGCTAAACTACTCAAAACTATGAGATAATAAATGTGTTGTTTTACCAGCAAGCCACTTGTTTGGGGTAATTTGTTATGTAGCAATAGATAATATATAAGTGACTCATCTACAATCAGAGTCAATTAGCTACAATATTTAGTATTGTTTTCAGTACACATAGAGAAAACAAGTACAAGAATTTGGCTTAGTCAAAAAGTCCCAACTAAAGTCTGAAAAATGTTTGGTATAGCAAAAAGAGCTTGTACTTTTAAAAGTCAAAAAGACCCAGTTCCACAAAAACTCGGGACACAGTCAATAGGTTAGTGGTTACCTGAGGATAAAGGGGAAGGTGAGTGGGGTGGAGTAGCGAGGAAGCATCAAATGTAAGGTAATGGAAAGAGCTGATTCTGGATGGTGCGCACATAATGCATTGCATAGACAATGAGTTGTACACCTGGAAACGATGCAATTGTTATCAACCAGTGTCACCCAATAAATTTAATTTAAAAAAAACCCAGTGTCAATTACCTCTACCAGTCTTTAAAGATTTATTTTTATTGGTTTTTTGACAGACAAAGAGACAGAGAGAAGGGGGAGGGCCCAGAGCAGTCTCCATAGTTGACAGCATTAGTTTTCCATATAGTTTCAGTCCACAGGTGGGTGCAGGGCTGTGCAGGGCAGGAACTGGGCCAGGGGCTCCCACATAGGCCCCGGCAAGAACTAAAATGGGGGCACACCCCAGTTCAGCAAATGGGTCCGCATGGGCCGGGGCCAGGATTCAATCCTCGGTCTCTGGGGCTGCAAAGTGAGAGCTTAACCCTCCGAGCCATCCCAGCTTTCCCTCATCCTTTCTGATACCATAAAAATAGCTTTGAAGAGCGAATGTGATGAAGTCTTTATAAAGGAAATGATTGAGTCCATGAGCTGTCCTTCCATGGAACTTGTGCTCTGGAAACCTTTCCCTGAACTTCCAGATAAGCCAAAACCATCATTCTAATGCTAAGAAATACACAGGAGACAGCCAAACTAAGCATGCCACTGCTGGCACTGCCTTGCCTAGGAGAATGGAACTGTTCTTGGACCCTCAGCAAACAGGGATGCCTATTTACAATACTTTGCAGATAGCTGCTTGTACAGAAGAGCTGGAACACTAGAAACCAGTTTCTATACTAAAGTTGTCAAATTTCAGAAGGCTTGTGTAGTTGTGAGCCTACTTATTTAGTATAGGGACTTGAAACTTTTACGAAACGGGTGTATATCTCCACCTGTGATTTGTGGGGCTATCTCATTTTTGGGTAGCCATTTCTTTTTCTTTTTTTTGAACTGAACTGGGGGCCTCACCGCATTCGGGAAGCACACCCCAGTTCAGCATGTGGGTCCACCTGGGCCAGAGCCGGGATTCGATCCTTGGGGCTTCAAAGCAAGTGCTTAATCCACTGAGCCATCCCGGCTTTCCCTAGCCATTTCTTAACTCAACTTTTTGCCAACAAAGCTTTTCTCAAGGGAAAAGCTGTATTTTGGAAGAATTATTAATGTGAGATTAGTCTGCAAAGGCAAGTATAGAAGCTTTACATTGTTTGTAAGAGTGATTTAAATCATCTGTCACATTGTCTACTCCAAACCATTCTTATACTTTGGAGAATACTGAGACACTTGAGTTGAAAAAGATGCTGTAAAAAAAGATACTACTACTATGACTGTACCCCAACAGTTGAGTGACAACTTCATCTGTGGACATGAGCTGTTTACAGTAGTGACTATTTATGATTAGGGAGAAGGGAGGAAAGCAGTAGCTTAAGTCTACTGCTAAGAAATTTAACAGAGGCTCTAAAACTTGTACATTGTCAATTAAATGTAGCTATACTGATTAAATAGCCAATAGCATTGTGGTTTGCCTCTTTGCCTCTGAAACCCAATGGAAATACAAGGGTTTATCCTCTGAGGTTTTTCTGCTTTGTGCTACTGTTGCTCCTTGGTTTTCCTTGCATAATTGATAAGCCTAGCTATTTAATAATGTTTATAACTTAATCAATTTTGAGTGATAGTTTGAAGGATTTTGAGCTATGTGCTAACTGGCTATAGGAGAATTCCTTAGGTAATCCCAAGGAAGTTCTCTTACCTAAGCCCAGCAAATGACAACTTCTGTAGTTAAAAAAAAAAAAAGAAAAGGTGCATCTGTATTAGCTAGTTGTTTTTTATGTTAATTAAAAAAAAACAATGACCAAATAATTTGCCTGGTGCTTCAACTACTATGCAGTAACCTAGCTTCCTGCTAGCAGAAAATCTTCATCATGAAGACCTAAAACCAGCTCAAGATATCCTTTAAGGATAACCAAGATTGAAGTTTTTATTTCTCAGGAAGAATAGTTCTGTGTGGTAAGGACTCAGAAGTGCAAAGTAAAATGACAATTCCTTTACTGTTACAGAATATCCACTGAACTTGTATGAGTGTATTCACCACAATAGAAGGCCAGCCCAGTTCTTTTTGTTTGGGTTTCTTCCCTCTTTGAAGGAATCAGATACCTTGTGTAGAAAAAAAAAAATAGTTTATGCCAAGTACAGGTAACATTTTACAAACTAGCTCCCAACTATTTTTTAAACACAAGCTGAAACCACCCCCACCACCCCCTGCCCCACCAACCCACCCCCACCCCCACCCCGTTACAGATGACATGGAAGTTACAAGTCTGTTAACTGGACTGTTTCTTCTCTTGCCTTTTGTTCCTGCTTTCTCTATTTTTGTCTGGATAGTCAGAAAAAGATTTAATGTTTAATATTTAAACTAGGTAGGCCTACCCAGCGGCCCAGGACAGCTTTGAATGAGGCCCAATACAAATTTGAGATTTTTTTTTGTGTGTGACCTTTTTAAAAGCCTATAAGTTACTGTTACTGTTTAGTGTATTTTATGTGTGGCCCAAGACAATTCTTTTCCAATATGGCCCAGGGAGGCCATAAGGTTGGACACCACCGATTTAAACAAAAATATTAATATCTACACAGTAAAATTACTTGAACTTCAAACTAGTATTGAAACCAGTTGGAAACCAGCTAACAGTTTCTTAATCTCAGGTTTAGAGATGAATGTAAACTGTATTCTGTTGAAATGTGCAAGTGTTTTGATTTGATTAATGCCATTTGAAAAACTCTTGCCTTTCCATAATTTTGAATGGAACCAACTTGTAAAGTTTGTAGCCTTAGTCTCCGTGCTAAAAAATTAGTTCTGGTATAACTCAAAAACATGTGACTGCTCAGAATTTGTAGTTAGTCCTAGTGTTAGGGTGGAAGGGGAGGTGACAACTTTTCCAAGGACCCAAACACATGATTATCTTCTATAGGAATTGTTAGGCAGGTCGCTGATCAAAGATCTGTACAATGAAAAGAAAAAATGAAGAGGCCCCAAATAAGGTTCTGATACCACTGGTACATGAAGAGAGAATTAAGATTCTGTTAATTAAAATCTAAACAGAACTTGTTTCAAAAGTCAAGATACCTGACATGACAATTATTTCTAAAGGAAAATGGATGTTCAATGCTCCTTTTTAAACTTCTTGTATATGTTTTTACACAAATTGTCTTCTTCACCCTTGTGGTACTTACTCATCTGGGAGGACTCCACAGTCCCCCCACGTCTTTGCTTTTTCTTTTGTAGCATAAAGCTTTTGCCATAAGTTTTCCCTGAAGAGTAATAGGTCTTTTCACTTTGTACAGCTTTTGAAGCATGGATCAAACACTGGCTTTCCGTGCCAATGTGTGAGGATAAAAATTTATCTAAAGGTGAACTTTAATAAACAAATGTGTATTTTCTCTGAGTTTGAGTAGGGTATACCTAGTGTTTTGTTTTGTTTCGTTTTAAATTATGTAGGAAGTAAATCTAGTTCTCATTAATACTAATTCAAACTTTTTTTAAAAAACTGCTCATTCTTGAAAAGGTGCAAATATCAATTTTAGAAAAATAACCAGAACCAAGAGAAGACGTTTTACCAACAAGTTTATTAATTATTTTGGATCTGGAACCTGGTTTTGTTTATTAATAGTGATAAGAATGGTGCAGTACTAAGAAAGTTCTGGAAAATGCTCTCAATTTTACTGTAAAATGAGAATCTGGTATTTCTGTATTTTACTGTTGTCAATAAAGCTTCATAAGTGAAAATAAATAAGTTGTCATAAGTTCAGAGGCTTTAAAAAGCTTGTCCTATGCGATGCATGGGTGATGTGATGTGGACTTGTACATCCGGAAACTGTCTAATTGTCACCAATCAATGTCACCCCATTAAGTTTAACAATTAAAAAAAAAACAAAAACTTGTTCTCTTGGAATTTAAACACTTTTCTTGTCATCTTCTTGCACTATTACTTCAACATTATCTAGAAATAAAATATTTTATTAGTGCAAGAAGAAAATTTTGTCTGCCTCCCTTTGGTTTACAGATAAGGAAAACAAGGCAGCAAACATTTACTAGGCAAGGACAAATTTTAACAAATATTTACTGAATTGCTACTGTCAGAGATTGTTAGTGTGCCACATGCTATGGAAGAAGACTCTGCTCTCACCCCCATCAAAACCCTCATATCTAGCTAACTAGAGACACGTAGGTATTGGGATGGCTATATTACAACCTCAAACATCATATAAAGTGCTATGTAAATACGGTAAGAAAGCATTGGGGTGGGGGGTGGGGGGGTGGGGGGGATGCTGGGATGGTGCAGCGGGTGAGTGCTCATTTGCAGCCCTGGGGTCCAAGGAATGAGTCCCAGCCCTGGCCCATGAGCTGGGATGTGCCCCTAGTTCGCATCTCGCCAGGGTGAGCTTCCCACGTGGGAGGCCCCCAACTAGCCGGGACATGCCTCCCACATGGGAAGCTCCGGTCCGGTTCCTGCCCTGAACGGCCCCACACCCAACCTGTGGAACTAAACTATATCGGAAACTAATGTATGACTATGGAGACTGCTCTGGGCTCTCCCCCTTCTCTCTGCCTCTTTTTGTCAAAGACAATAAAAATAAACCTTAAAAAAATAATAATAATAAAGAAAGCATTGAAAATGTAGAGAAGGACCTAGAAAAAGATATGGTAACATTTGAGCAGGGTAGGAATAGAAGTACATCGGGCAGTTAGGAAGAGAAAGAGTTGGGAAGACCATGAAGGACGAGCTTTAGTAAAAACTGAAAAACAGAAAGGTATATTATATATTAAGGAATTATTAGTAGTGCAATGGGGGTGGGTAGGAGAATCAGGAACAGCAGCAGATGAGATTGAAGAAATTAGCTGACATCAAGATTGAGAAGCCATCAATGCCCTTATTAAGGATTCTGGACTAGATTTCTAATAGGGGGGTGGGGGGAATTAAGTCTTTTTTAGGAGGAAAATTAACTTACTATATTTGTACTTGAAGTATGACAGACTGACAGACTAGAGGCAAGGAAGCAAAATAAAAAGAGGTCATAGATTAGGATTAGTTAGTAAAAAGGTTAACATAAAACAAATTTCAGAGATAATTTGATTAGAGCTAAGTGGATGAGGAAAGTGCAGGGAAAAAAAGAATAAAAGATGACTTTTAAATTCCAAAAATGGTTAGCTGGTAACTCAGTGAAAGAAAGAGCCTTGAGAAAAGAAGGCAGTTAAGTTCGGGTTTCAAAGAAATACCTGTCCAAAATATCATTAATTTCGATGTAAGAGGCCACATTAGAGGTTTTTTACATGCTAAGAATCAGAAAATATTCTCAGTCCCTAGGTTATACTTAATCCCTAAAAAATGTACAAATGTGATTAGGAAAAAGAATACATTATTAAGTAATTGGAGTCAGTTAATGTTTGAATTATAAATATGACAGTTTCAAGGGAGACAATGAAACAAGCCTGGGGAGAAGTGACTGGGATTATAGCTATTCTTAGCAATGTCTTAACAAATGTTTTAGTAC
Organism: Craseonycteris thonglongyai; assembly: GCA_004027555.1. Taxonomy (NCBI): domain Eukaryota; kingdom Metazoa; phylum Chordata; class Mammalia; order Chiroptera; family Craseonycteridae; genus Craseonycteris; species Craseonycteris thonglongyai. The sequence goes on from PVKE010032161.1 coordinate 16,939, forward strand.
TAAGGAAAAGTTACTTAATACTTCATTATCTGCTGTACTTTCTGCCAAAATGTATTCAGTGTCAGGTCAATTGTGACACTTCTTTTAATTGGAACATAGTGAAAAGGAAAAATGCTACTGAACAATGTTTACAGCTTTTAAAAAACTACATGGTAAAACTCCTAGCACAGAATTTGGCATTTCTCATTTAAATCCTCACAACCTTTGACCTTAATACCAGCATTCTCATTTTTAAAAATGAAAAAAAGTAGGACTCTATAAAGTTAATGTGCCAGAGCAACTGCTACCTCACCTCACTAAGAACTGTTTAAGCTGCCTCTGGGGACACCTAACCACCAATCAAGCATTTACTACATACAACAATACATCAAGAAATGAGACATTATTCAAGATCAAGTCAGATGATTATGTACCACTGGGTGAATGAGAATTTAGGAAGAAAGCGAAAATTCAGAAAGAAACAAATTACATATGCTTGCAGAAATCTACTAACTATAAAATGTGCTGTTCTTTTGGAATTGAAGTTTCAACATTGGCCCACATTTTAATTAGCCTGGGCAGTTTTGTTTTGCTTTAAATACATTCAGCTTTTTAAAACTGGATATAAGGCAAGGACTTCCACTACTAACTACACAGGCCCAAAGTATCCTGTCACCCCAGGTTAGAAGTCTGATTATAGGTTATTCTCTCACTTAATAGGTGATTATCAAATGTCAGCCTAAATAAATTCTCATCCTTCCATTTATACCATCATTTAAAGGGAATAATTAAGCTGTTTATAAAATTACATAGTAACATAATGTCAAGATCAAAGGATGCTGTATATTATACACCAGGGGTGTCCTATCTTTTGGCTTCCCTGGGCCATACTGGAAGAATTGTCTTTGGCCACACATAACATACACTAACACTAACGATAGCTGATGAGCTTAAAAAAAAAAAAAAAAAAAAAATCACAAAAAATATCTAATGTTTTAAGAAAGTTTACGAACTTGTGTTGGGCCAAAGCTGTCCTGGGCCTTGGGTTGGACAAGTTTGGTTCTCTCTCTCTCTCTCTCTCTCTCAAGGTCTAAGCAAAGTTATGGCCTGTAATAACATGCCAGTAAAACACAGACAACATCTAATGTTAAATAGAGAAGTAGGAAATGTACATAATTAAAGATACAGGTTCACTATCATAAAAGAAAAGGGGATTAACTTCAGAAAAAAGTTTTTCCTTTAAAACAAAACAATGTGTTTTAAAAAAACTTTTTTCATCCAAAGGTTCACCCTAGAAACAATGGGTATAATGAATATGAAAACAGATTTTAATTCCATTAAAAACAAAAAACAAAAAAAACCACGAAGCTAAACAATGGATGAGCAACATTACAAAATAGCTCTCTGCCAATTATTTGTACCTGTATTTTCCGGCGTATAAGACGACCGGGCGTATAAGACGACCCCCTAATTTTACAGTTAAAACATAGGTTTAGGCCTATATTCGCTGTATAAGACTAGGGTAGTCTTATACAGCGAATATAGGCCTGTATAAGACTAGGGTAGTCTTATACAGCGAATATAGGCCTGTATAAGACTAGGGTAGTCTTATACAGCGAATATAGGCCTGTATAAGACTAGGGTAGTCTTATACAGCGAATATAGGCCTGTATAAGACTAGGGTAGTCTTATACAGCGAATATAGGCCTGTATAAGACTAC
>PVKE010032162.1:0-18583 GCA_004027555.1 Craseonycteris thonglongyai
TGTATATCTCTCTCTGTCAAAAAAAAAAAAAAGCTATTTTGTTGTAATGCATGCTTACACATTAGGACTTGAATGCTTACAAACTCGCATTTGAAGCCAGCTACTATGAAGTAAAAAAAAAAAAAAAAATGTTAACTAGCTTCTGAGAAAGACCACACAACACTGAAGAAGGTGCTAGCCTTTGAGTTATCCTCACAACATCACAGTCATTTTGGACATCCCAGTCTCAAGTACATCTGCGTGCAGCTGCATGAGAAATTCTAGGGAAGTCTAGGAGAAGCTTTCAGCTGAGCTCCTGTCAAACTACTGACTTATGAGAAATTCGTCACTAATTTCCAGGTTTGTTACACAGTCAGAGATCATAAAAACAATGGCAAAGATGACAGGGGTGCACAGCCTATTAAAAACCTCAGAACATCAGAACAACAACAAAAAAAAATAGAGAGAGGCGCAAGAAAGTAAATTCATTTTGTTAGCAAATGAAATATTTGTCTGGAACTTCTTAAAATTAAGCCAACCAATTAAATAAAACATTAGAATTATAATATATCTTTTTTTTTTTGAGTTAATGAAAATGTTGCATTGAAGATATCTATGAATGGCACATTTGGGGACAAAATTTATATATACATTATAAAATGCCTAGTGGGCTTCTGGTTGAAGAGGCGATTTGAGCAAAATATTCTATCTTCTTTTTCCTAAAACACCATTAAAGTAATAGTTGAGAAACAAAAATATATATCCATAGAAAAGAGATAGTGTCAGTAAAGCTTGTCATCTATTTCTAGAAAATTAAAATTAAGAAGTACATGTGACAGAAGGAGAGCGAAGAAAACAACTTCTTAAAGGAGCGCTACAGCATAGAATAGAGCAGATAATGCTCAGCAGTACTATGATGGGCCCCCAGACCCAGAGACCACATGTCTGATATAAGGAACGAGGCTGAAAAAAAGAACAATGCGATGTTTGCTTCATGAATATTTGATGCTTTCATTCCATTTGCTCTTAATTGCAAAATGACTTGTACTCAAGCCCTCAATACAAAACACAATTCAGAAACATCTTAATGAAGACTTTTAATCTAATTGCTTGGAGGAGAAAAGCAGCTAAAGTGATGTTGCCAACTGTAAATTTAGCATTTAAGGCTTCCACAGCCTTAGAACCATTACAGACATTGTGCAGGTTGTGCCCTGGACAAGAAGGCAATGGAGTCTGAACCGTTGCTCATACTCTGCTTCCCAAGTCATGTGCCAGTACTGAATCGACTCAGAGAAAGAATTGTCTATTTCTAACTTATAACCTAGTAGCATATTTGTTCTGAATAATAATTGATTTCTTAATATTTACTGCCTTTAAGTATTCACATTGAATGAGCATTACAATCCATCATTGTATTATCTTGTTCTTAAATACAGGCACTCTTCACTTAAAGACCAAGTTACATTTCTTCAACTAGGTTGTTAAGCAAACTGATCAATAAGCAAGGAGCTTAAAGGCAACTGTCTTGTGGTGTGTTGTGGAAACACAAGGTACTTATTTTTCAATAGATATCATTAGATATCTCATTTATAAACAAACTGTGTAATCTAGTGTGATTGTGAATGTTTTGTGTAGTGAATATTAACTGACTTCAGGAATGAGACAAAGACTGTAAAGGGGATTCCCTTACACTGACTCAACTGGTCACAGCAGTCGTTAAACAAGTAGGTTGTTAAGTGAGGACTGGTTGTACAAAATTATAGACAGAGGTAATCAGATACCTTAAGGAAAGTATAGAATGCAAGAGAAATTAAATATATAAAATTTTATTCAAATACATTATTTAATATATTTAGAAAGATTTAAAATCATATTGCATCTAAAAAAATAAGCGAATGCCAAAATTAAAGAATGAAAGTCCAAGAAAAAGCTGTTTGAAATTGAATGTGCTAAAGGAAATCCCTGAAAAATTATGTAATTATTAGGTCATCAAAAAACAGATGAAATTATTGACCTTATAATTGTCTAACATTTTTCAATTTTTTGAAAACAACCATGTGTTCATTTTATAATTATGATTTTTAAATAGACATCATACTTACTGATATAAAGAACATTGTGCAAGTTGAAGATTTGTTCTATGTGTGTATGTTTGTATGCAGGCATGTATATATATTTTGTGTGTACTGTTGTAGTTATCAAAAATTCATGTTTTAATAAATGAAGATTGTTGGTGCTTCTGAGGTACACAAGTGGAGATGTACATTCTACTGTTACCTATATTGATTGCTTTTATTATTATTATTATTATAGTTCTGTATTAAAAATAGAAAATTGAAAATCACCCATTGACAGATAGCAAGTGAAGTCATCCAATTAGGTGATTTCAGGAAGAATATGAAGTGAGAAAAAAATCTCTAGATTGTAAAATGTTTAATCTTTACAAAGATTAAACATATACTAGATATTAGGTGCCAAATATTGAAAGTTTCATATAAAATCAGTTTAATGTAAAAACAAATATAACCTTCTGAATAAGAATATATATATATTTTTTTCTTTTTTTGAAATACCAAGTAGAGGTCTTGGAAGGAAAATAATCTTAAATATTTAGAAATATATACCAGATAAAATTTTTGGATTGATATAATGATATAATTTTTATAGAACTTACTTATAATTTCTTTGAGGACAATTGCATAATAAAGCTATGTGCTTAATATCTAAGAGCTCTTTAAAAATAAAATGGAATTTTAATTGTTGCCATTGTTTTGTATTTTGTATTTATACTAGCCACTGTTTTGAAGAACTTAGAATGCTGTTCAAGATGGACTTCAGAGCAACATAATGTTATGTGGTTGGATAAACAAACTGAACACTAACTTGATTCCAGAACAGGAAAGTTTGCAATTTGAAGATTCTTTATCAGAGTATATATACACTGGAACTTTGGTTTTGAGGAGCTAATGAAAAATAAAGACAAGTTTGTATAAAGAATTATTATAACATACAGAAAAGACAAAGTTAATGGAAGCAGGTTGGGCTGCCCCTTACCACCATCCTCCATATTTTTCTCAAAAGTATTTCAACTCTACTCAGGAAAAAAAAATTAGATGAAATTATTTTTGAAAATTTCAAAAGAAAGTACTAAAAAACAACCACAATTTAAAAATATGTTCATTTTTTTATTTGCAATTGTATTGTGTCACAGATTTTTTTTTTAATACAAAGGACAAAAACAAGTAAACTTTTGCATCTGTATTGCAGATAATCTATAGGAGTTGAAGATTAAATTGGTGCTATGCTGAGAACTCAACCTGAGTATTTCATATTTCCCCTGAAAGGAAATATCAATAGGACCTTAGGCAAGAATTATGCTTCAGAAACCTGTACACTGCTCCTCACCTAATATCCCCACAATAGCTCCTCTATAGTTCATCAGCAATCCCACTGTGCTATTTATGAACATTGCTCAAACTTCCCTTCTCCCAAATTTATAATACTGTATTAGGTACTATCATTTATACATGAACATTTAACTCTCCTATATTACTATAATAACTGAAGATCAAATTTTGTCTTATTCTTGCAATCTAACAGATAAAAAGATAATTAGAAGGTACTAAAGGAATGTATGCTACATGAATAAATAAATCTGAATGGATGAAAAATGGATGCTTATAAATCTTGTGATGAAAATTGTTTTGTTGAAATGTGCAGAAGAGTAGAAGTGTTCCAAATTGTTACCTCCCCTTTTCTCTACCTGAGGTCAAAAGGGTGAACTAGAATGTAAAAAGACAATAAAATACCAAACAGATCGAAAAATGACAGAACATTAGTGTTGAAAGAGATTTTTCAGGGTGACTTACTCTACTATCTAATTTTACAGAGAATCAGACATTTGAAGTGACCTTTCAAATTATAATCATTTAGTAACAGAAATAGAATTATAACCTAGTTTTTAGACTCCAAATTTTTTTTATTTCTGTCAACAATTTCCAAATATATTAAGCAAAGTGACTTTTACTATTTGGCCGCCAGAATCTTGAGCTTTAAATTTAAAATATGATTTCTATCAAAGTAATTTTTAATTAACCAAACACTTTTGGTCTTTTAATTAAATAAATAATAATAGTAATATTACAAACTTGTTTAATGAAACATTTTTTTCAGCAGACAAAAGTAGATATCAATATCAGTAAATGTCTAATTTAAAAACAACATGTACCTGTAGTTCACAAAATGCTAAAAAAACTTCAATTTACTTTATTTTTTATAAAATACTGAAAATAGTTCAGACTTTTATGACTAATTTTGTAAAGCTTAGAAGTCCAAGTATTCTGAGCTGGGACTCTTCTACTATATTCTAATACTTTGAGAATGTTGTTTCTTTCTAAAGATTTATTTTTATTGTTTTTTGACAGAGAGAGAGAGACATAGAGAGAGACAGAGAAGGGGAAGGACCCAGAGAAGTCTCCATAGTTGACAGCATTAGTTTTCCATATAGTTTTGCTCCACAGGTGGGTGCAGGGCTGCACAGGGCAGGAACTGGGCTGGGAGCCTCCCACATAGGCCCCAGCAAGAACTGAACTGGGGGCACACCCCAGTTCAGCAAATGGGTCCACCTGGGTCAGGGCTGGGATTCGATCCTCAGGCTCCTGGGCTGCAAAGCAAGCATTTAACCCGGTGAGCCATCTCATCTTCCCCCAAATGTTGTTTTTCATCATTGTGATTCCCCCATTGCCAATGTGCTGGCAAGAAAATTTCATGTGCAGTGACCTTATGGTTCTAAAGGAATTCAAAATTTTAAATAATCTAAAGTTTTAAAGTAATTATATTCTATGAGAATATCAGGGAAGAGTGTTCAACAAAGATACTCAGCAAATATTCAGATAAATTATTACAATGACACTTGTCCTTTCACAGATCATGTACATTTGAGACAAAACATAAACAATGATAGTCTTATTGTTCCTGATAAATAAATATAAAATGTTAACAATCTTAGAGAAGAAATGATCATTTTAATTAAATAAAACATTTCTTGTGTGTCACAGGGCTAGACTGGTTGATAGAGTGATTAAGAGGATATTGTAGGGCATATGTGAAATGTTTAACTCCCATCTGACCCCTAGATCTTCTTTTACATGTGTTCCCCAAATGAATATTATTACAGTCAAATAAACAACAGGAAAGGTCTACACATTATAAACTGTCTTTTATTTAAAATGACCAGTCTCTTTATTTCTTAAGCAATTAAATTATCCTGTTAGATGATATCAATTAATTAGACATTGTGTATGTCAAATATTTGCCAATACACAGACTCTCACTTTCTCCACATCACTTCACTAATTATGAGATAGAAACATGAAAATATCAACTATAGAAAATTAAAAAAAACATTTTTCTTGACCACTTTTCACATTTTATTATACTGGGCTAAGAGTTATACAGGGCAAATTAATTTTTTTTTTGCCAAATAACTATCTTAAAATTATTAGCTAAAGAGAAATTAATAAAGAACTATCAATGCCATTGTCTCTAATGTAGTGGATGCTGTGTTTTACTGTACAAACTTTGGGAATTGGGTACAAATCTCTCCCACTCTCCTGTGATATTTGACTACTAATATTTAGCTCTTGGATGAATCCTTCTTCAGAAAGGGCCCTCACCCCAAAACTCATTGCCTTCGTGCAATGACTTATATGTGCTGTAAACACCATCTAGCTAAGCAGCTTTCTATGGGATTAACAGAGGTTGATATTGTGACTGCAGTGTAGTTCAACTTCTTATTCTAACACACTTTTCTCATTGACATAAATTTTAATTTTGAGAATAATCCCTAATACACAACAGCACAATCTATATCTCATGGGCTATTTCCTGAAACCCAAACCAAGTATATATTATAGTGACAATGATTTTCATTATTAAGTTAGATTTTTCCTTATATGACTAAGTATTCTTTACTTCAGTGGGAAAACATGATTTAAACATTTAACTGTAAATTTCTGAATCATATTCTAAGAGCGTATCCTTGAATAAACAATTCTGCATATATCTAATATATTGGCATGAATTTTTTAGCTTTAAAATAACAGAGACCTGACTTGAAATAGCTTAAAGAAATAGAAAAATTATTAATGTAAATAGAACTGCAATGAAGTTAAAAGTCAGAATTATAGTTATGAAGAATTATAAATTACCTTGTTTTTTCAATTTTTACCAATTTACTCTTTGAGACTGGTTTAATTTCTATACATTAATTTTTTCCTCAAAGTATATGGAAGACATGATGACCAATAGTTTCCACACAGAAATTTTATAGTCACTTTTCTTTTTAGATTCCCTTCATAAATATCACAGAAAAGAACTTTCATTTTCATACATGAGTCAGACTCTTACCCATGAAGAGCATTCAGCTATGCTCATGTTTAGCAGATATATCTTATTTACATGGCAACTCCTATGATTATATAGATGGTTTATGGGCAAGAGTAATTTCAGATTAAGTCAAGAGTCATATAGGGCAATAGATGAACTAATTAAAATATATTAAAACATGGTATATGCATTAAAGCAAAAAAGACTAGGAGGAAAGGAGAGATAGAGATAAAGACAGATAGAGAGAGAGGAAGAAAAACAGGTTGCTCACAGAATTCATCAGAAAGAATTCATACTAACAGGCAGATTATAACACTGTTTACTTTGTCCAAGATAAGGACAAAGGGCAATCAGAGCCACTGATGAATTTCTTAGAGACTTCATATTCAATTTCTAAAAGAAACTCTTAGTATCACTGCAATAATTTAGAAGCACATCTCACCCTCCTATTTGTGGAGAAAAATCTTATGAGCTGTTCTTTTTTGGATGTTGTAAAATTACAGTGGGTTAAGCGCTCAATTTGCAGTGCCGGGGGCTGGGGATCGAATCCCGGCCCCAGCCTGTGCGGAACCATATGCTGAACTGGGAGCTCCTCCAGTTCAGCTCTCTCTCTGTCTCTGTATCTCTCTCTCTCTCTCTCTCTCTCTCTCTCTCTCTCTCTCTCTCTCTCCTCTCTCTCTGTCAAAAATAAATAAAAACATATTAAAAAAAAAAAGAATTCTTACCAATTACCTTAAAGCCAAAAGGACAAGGTCTTATATCTCAATCTTAGCTGTGATAAATGAATAAAATAGCATCAGAATGGTGGTTAGTGGGAAACACAATGTTAGAATAATAATCACTGTTAGACAATTTCACCCCTAGTGAGTCCCCCTATAGTACAGTCACAGGCAGAGATTACTGTTCTTTGCTCTTTGCCACTCCTGAGTACTGTGGTTTGGTGGTCACCCTTTCAGAGGATGACTGTTTCTCTCTTATCTAATAACTTAATCCCTGCATTTTGAACTTCTTGACAACCAGATAAATCATATTTAGCAATACACTAGTATACATAAATCATCAATCAGTAAAAATGCAAATATTTAGGCTGACCATATTTCCTTGAGACAAAAATAGGATATTGAGACTACAAAAACAGAATGGGGTAATGTAAGATTCTATATTCATAAAAAAGACAATAGCAAATGTTTTATTACATGAACATATTGAACTAACAATTATTCTTCAGTGATAGAACTTATAAAAATTTACATACCGGGTAGATGCAGAAGGGGACTGTGCTTCACCACAAAAATACTATGAATATTTCTCCAATGAAGTACTCTTACACATCAAATTTCAGTGTTTCAATGCCTTATCATAAAACTTCTCACAGTCCATGACAGAATTTTTTTTTTTTTTACAAAAAGCAGCCATCAGTTTTTCAACACTCAGTCTAGACTTCTTTTATCACATACAGTTTATAACAAAAAATATTTTTTGAAAAGGTAGATGTAGTTCCTGATAGACAAGAATAAACCATACAGTATTATAAAAGTCTTGAAAATCTAGGTATTTTTAGCTCATTTAAGAAAAAAAAAATACTTATCGATCTATCAGATACAGAAATGTTTTCTTTATTCCATGTTTCCAACTGCCTCACAATTGTAGATTTTATGAGAGTCCATTGATCAAATACATGAGTTTCTTAGGTTTCTATGTGTGCGATGAGTTCCTCAATCAGGCATCCTGTATTTCTTTCCATCCAGCTGTCTTCCTTAGTAGCACCCATGCCAGGAGCGATGTCACCCTGTGTGATATTGTGACAGTTAATGGCAAGAATACTTGTCCTGAGAGACTCTCAATGTAGCCCCTGAGGATGGCTGGTTAGTCAATGACGGGTAAGATTCTTTGAGGAGGAACAACCTAAGACAGGCACAGTCGCATAGGGGACATTGGAATAATATTGGGAAAATAAGAAACGAGACTTTGTCTCTCCTTCCCAGGAGTTTCTCTTCTCTTGCCCTTCCCCCCCAAAAAGGAATAACAGAGAGTTGCTGGAATGTTTCTGCCTGGCTTGAGCATGACCAGACTCCCAGCCTTGGGAGATAAGCAACTCCCATGCTTTCAGATGCAGGTGCAGAGCAGTCTGCTCCTTGTTGACCTATTACTGTACCAGCAAGATCTTTTCCCAGGAATGCTCTGACCATTTTGTCACCCAATTATTGCTGTTTTGCAGTGAAATAAACAATTGCTCTGTAGACATAATATCTCTGCTTAGTCCTGAGAAAAATACTGTATTTTCCGGCGTATAAGATGACTTTTGAAATGAAAAAAAGTCAACCAAAAATCGGGGATCATCTTATACGCCCGGTCGTTTTATACGCCAGAAAATACGGTAGTCTCTGTTTTGTAAGAAGTTAATTTTTACTTTGTAGCCATGTAGCTGTTCACGTAATCATTTACTGTATAAGAAGCTGTAAAAATAAACTCGGGGCTACAGACCGCCATCTGCTTTCTAATAGCCCTCCCAATCCCATAACTGGTTTCAGTGTCTTTAATCCTCACGCCTCGCTCCGGGACTGTTTGACACTGACGGCTGACTCTGTCACACCTACTTGAACTTGTCAGTATTTCCTACACTGCACTTCCATTTGTTGATATGAAAGGTCCAGCATAAGTAACGCTCCGCCAAAGTGTTACCAGCTCATAAAAAAATGGGCATTACTGCTGTCAGACCCTGTACTCTGAGCTGGTTTCATAGAAATTCTTAACTACTTCAAAAAACTTAGTCTCATTAATTTCTCCTGAATGTACTAATGTCATAAGTGTTTTTCTTCTGACATCAGCAGTTATAAACACTTCACGTTTTCTAGACTCTAAATTGTTTACAAATTTTTCAATGGGTATGGTTATTACTGTAGCTAAAATATTATATTTTTCAATTAAACTAATGTAAGTTTGAATATAGACACTTGATCTCTTGCATATATTAATAAAATACTTACAAAATGCCATATGAGCAGTAAAAAAAAATCTGTATGGCCTGCCACACTGAACACTTTGATGCAGAACTGTAGTGGCAAGACTGCAAAAAATCCTAAACATGGGCTAACCAAAAAAAAATAAATAAATAAAATAAAATAAAATAAAATAAAATAAACATCTCAACTACTATTACAAGCCAGTATACACTAATGTGCCACTAGAGAGTTCCACTTTAATAAAAATTCATCTAATAGCCTGTTGAACTGAAATATGAATCTGAAAAGTCTGAATCAAACTGAATGTAAAGCAGAAAAAATCTCCATGGACAGAATGATGGTAGAAATAACAATAAACTTCAACAACATAATGTGTTTTCCCCAGATTTCGACAAAGCATTAGCATTTAACCCCCCTTTGTACAACTTCAACAAGTAACTTGTTCTCTGTGTATATGAACTGGGAGGGGCTGAAAACTCTTATGTTTAATTTCTTGATAGAAAGAGGTATTTACAAAAAAAAATGTTGCAATGAGAAAAAATATAAATGCTATAGCAGTAATTATAAAGAATATAATAACTTATTATCCTACTCTCCTTGTCATTCATATGCATCTTGAGGTATACACTGGTTGTTATTTATATATTTCTAAACAGTATTTAATTAACTTTATACAGTTTGTATTAACCATAATGAAAGATGAGGATTTTATTCACATAACTTTTTTTTCACTGTTTTCTGTTTAGTTCCATTTACAAGAAATTGCTGCATATTAATGTCAACAAAAATATGCTAATTATAAGATATTTAAGCAGGAAACAGATAACAAAATAAGATATTTTAATCCATTCCAAACTTGAAAAATATTCATATATGTCATTTCTATAATTTTGAAAAAGTTTGAGTGTGAGAGAAGGAAGAAAAGATACATAAATGTGCTGATAAAAATGATATCAGAATACTACATTACATAACACTTTTTACAACCTTAGAGAAAGAAAAAAATTGATTAAAAATTTCTAAACTAAAGATAACTATCTCATATCAAAGGACGGATGTTACTTCCAAAAAAGAACATCTATTTGAGTTAAAGAAAATAATAATAATTAAAAAAAAATTAGTCTATTTTTGGGTCATCCCATCAGGCAATATAGGATTAGTAAGTAACAAGAAAATTCACCTCTTCTCTGCTTCCAGGTAGAGGCAGTTCTCTGTTTTTAAGAAGTTGAAATATCATATTCTAATTTATGAAGTTGAAATATCATATTCCTGCAAATTTCATTGGAGATAAATTTGTCAATGTCCACATCTATTTAAAAGAAATGGGATGAGGAAGGGAAGAAAAGATGGTGAATTAGGTGGACACTGTGCTTACAGCCTTAGTGGATAACATCAAGGGTGCAGATGGACTGTGGAGCAGTCAAACTTGGGAGACATTGGAGGACAGACTGAGCATATAGAGAAGAAGCCAAGTCAAGACCATGAGCGCAAGCCCCGCTGGAGCTTTGCTCTGGCCACTTGGAGACACCATAGGTGGCTGAATGATCAGCCCTGCCCTACTAGCAAGGAAATAATTTTTTGAAGACTTCAGCAAAAGTGGCTTTTAGCACTATCTGAGGAGCTTGTGGTGCTGTTCTGCCACTCTCCCTGGGCAGCTAATGGTGTGCTGCAAGCAGCTTACTGCTTAAATACAAAAGAACACACACAAAATACTCAGAGGATACTCCTATATCACATGCACAGAAGATCAGAGAGAATGTACCATTGGATCACACAGGACACATACTACATAAGGTCACCCAACAAAGACTTAGAGACATAAGAGATATACATACTATATTGAACAAACATGGGGAGGAAAACAGAATGAGAAAACACAGAGACATACTCCAAATAAAGGAAAAAGAGAAAACTCCAGAAACAGATTTAAATAAAATAGAGGCAATCAACCTGCCACAGAAAATGTTTATAATACAAGCTATAAGAATGCTGAAGAAACTTAGTAAAAAATTTAACAAAGAGATAGGAACCATTAGGAAGTACATAGAAACCATAGAAAACAAGCAGTCAGAAATAAAGAATACAATAACTGAGATGAAGACTACACTAGAGTCAAGAGTAGGTTAGATGAAGCAGAAAATCAAATCAGTCATCTGGGAGACAAAGTAGCAGAATTACCCAACTGGAAGAGCAAATAGAAAAAAAAAAATTATGAGAATAGCCTGAGACATCTATGGGACAACATCAAGCATAACAACTCTCATATCATAGGAATACCAGAATGAAAAGAGAGAGCACAAGTGATCAAGAATCTATTTGAAGAAATAATGACTGAAAACTCTGTTAACCTGGTGAAGGAAATAGACACACAAACCCAGAAAGTGCAGAAAATCCCAATGAAGATGAACTCAAATAAGCCCACTTAAGATACATCATAATTAAAATGGTAAAGAGTAAAGGTAAAAAGAGAATTTTAAAAGCAACAAGAGAAAGACAACTACTTACAAGAGACCTCTCATAAAAACTTCATTGGATTTCTCAATAGAAATTTTGAAGGCCAGAAGAGAGAGTAATGAAAAACAGGGCCTGCAACTAAGATTACTATACCCAGCAAAGCTTTCACTTGAAGTTGAAGGAAAGATAAAGAGCTTCCCAAACAAGAAAAAGCTAAAGAGCTAATGAAATTCACTACCACCAGGTCAGTGTTTCAAGAAATGTTAAAATGATTTCTTTAAGCAGAATAAAGTAAACAAGCAAACAGAAACAAAGAATTAAAAATAAAAATATATAGGGAAAGACAGGATGGCTCAGCGGGTTAAGCGCTCGCTTTGAATCCCCGAGGATCAAAGGTCGAATCCCGGCTCTGGCCCAGGCAGACCCACATGCTGAACTGGGGAGCTCCCACAGTTCAGTTCTCTCTCTGTTTCTATCTCTGTATCTCTCTCTCTTTCTGTCAAAAATAAAATAAAATAAATAAAAATAAAACATTATGAGATTTAAAAAAAACAATATAAAAAATAAATAAAAATATTAACATAGTTATGAACATGTAACTTATCAATAATTACTCTAAATGTAAGCAGACTAAATGCTTCAATCAAAGTCATAGGGTAGCTGAATGGATAAGAAAACAAGGCCCAGGCATATGCCATCTACAAGAGGCTCACCTCAGAAGGCAAGACGCACATAGAACGAAAGTAGAAGAGATGGAAAAGGATATTTCACACAAATGAAAACAAGATAAAAGCAAGGGTAACAATACTTACATTGGATAAAATAAACTTTAAAGCGGAGACTATAATAAGAGACAAACAAAGACTTTATGTTATATAACAATAAAGGGATAAATTCAACACAAGGACATCATTCTTGTAAACATCTATGAACCCAACATAGGAGCACCTAAATATATAAAGAAAATATTGGCTGACATAAAAACAGACATCAATAGTAACAACAATATAGTAAGGGACTTTAACACCGTGCTGACACCAATGGACACATCTTCCAGACAGAATATCAACACAGATACCATGTTCTTAAATAACACACTAGAGCAGATGCATTTAATTAATATTTTTAGAGCATTTTATCCCAAAGTGGTAGAATATAAATTCTTCTCAAGTGCACATGAAACACTTTCCAAGTTAGACCACATGTTAGAATACAAAACAAGCCTCAATAAATTTAAGGAAATTGAAATCATAGGAAGCCACTTTTCTTTTTCTTTTTTTTTTTTTTATATTTTATTTTTATTTATTTTTGACAGAGAGAGAGAGGGAGAGAGACAGAGACAGAGAGAACTGAACTGGGGGAACTCCCAGTTCAGCATATGGTTCTGCACGAGCCGGGGCCAGGATTCGATCCCTGGTCCCTGGCGAGGAAGCCACTTTTCTGACCACAACAGCATAAAACTAAAAATCAGTTATAAGAAAACAAAACAAAACACAAACACATGGAGGCTAAATAATATGTTACTGAACAATGAATGGGTCAACAATAAGAACAAGGAATAAACAAAAAGATACCTTGAGACAAACAAAAATGAAAACACAACTGCCCAAAATCTGTGAGACACAGTAAAAGTAATCCTAAGAGGGAAATTCATAGCAGTTAAGGCCTACCAAAACAAAGAAACAAACAAAAAAAATTTTTGATAAACATTTTAACTTTACACCTAAGAAAACTGGAAAAAGAACAGCAAACAAACCCTAAAGTGAGTATGAGAAAGGAAATAATAAAAATTAGAGCAGATACAAAAGATCAGTCAAATCAAGAGTTAGTTGTTTTTTTTTTAAGTTAAAAAAAAATCGACAAACATTTAACCAGATTCCTCGAGAAAAAAAGAGAGGACCTAGGTACATAAAATCAAAAATAAAAGAGGAGAAGTGACAACAAACACCACAGAAACACAAAAACATTATAAGAAAATACTATGAGCAACTATACACCAACAAACTAGGCAATCTGGAAGAAATGGACAGATTCTGCAAAATGTGAAGGCTTCCAGGGGTAAGTTAAAAAGAACCAGAAAATCTAAACAGAGCAATTGCTAACAATGATCAAGTCAGTAATCAACAAGTTCCCAACAAACAAAAGTCCTGGATCAGATGGCTTCACGGGTGAATTTTATAGAACATTTAGAGAAGCATTAACACCTATTCTCCTCAAACTATCCTAAAAATTTCAAAAATAGGGCAGGCTCCCAAACTCATTTTATGAGGTCATTATTACCCTGATTCCAAAAGCCGGCAAAGACAAAAACAAACAAACAAACAAACAAACAAACAAACAAACCTATAGACCAATAACGTTGATGAACACAGATGCAAAAATTCCCAACAGAAATTACAAATCAAATGCAGAAATACATTTAAAATATCACACCATGATCAACTGGGATTCATCACTGGGGTGCAGCAATTGTTCGTTACACATACATCAATTAACATGATGCACCACATAAACAAAATAAAAAACTGAAATTATATGATCATATCAATAGATGCATAAAATGCATTTGACAAAATCCAGCAGCCATTTATGATAAAAAAAATTCTCAGCTAAGTGGGTAACAGAAAGAACATATCTCAATATAATAAATGCTGTATATGATAAACCTACAGCTAACATCATACTCAACAGGGAAAAGGTTTCCCCTTAAGAGCAGAAACAAGACAAGGAAGCCCACTGTCACCACTCTTGTTCAACATACTGCTGGAAGTCCTAGCCAAAACAATCAGACAAGAAAAAGAAATAAAGGCATCTAAGTACAGCATGAAGAAGGAAAACTGTTCCTATTTACAGATAACATGATGCTATATAGAGAGAACCCCAAAGATTCTACCCCATAATTATTGAAACTCATAAATAAATTTAATTATCAGGATACAAAATTAATATCTATAAATTGGTTGCATTCTTATATACTAACAACAAACTAGCAGAAAGAGAAATTAAGAAAGCAATTTCATTTATAATTGCATCAAAAAAATTAAA
The DNA here is from genome assembly GCA_004027555.1 of Craseonycteris thonglongyai. NCBI lineage: Eukaryota > Metazoa > Chordata > Mammalia > Chiroptera > Craseonycteridae > Craseonycteris > Craseonycteris thonglongyai. The sequence continues at coordinate 14,829 of PVKE010032162.1, forward strand.
AACCTAGAAAGAAATTTACTTAAGGAGGTAACTATACTCAGAAAATTATCAGACACCAAAAGAGAAATCAAAGGAACTACAAATAAAAAGAAACACCATGGTCATGGATAGAAAGAATTAATGTAGTTAAAATGGCCATATTACCCAAAGCAATCTATAGATTCAGCGCAATCCCTATCAAAACACCAATGGCATTATTCACAGAACTAGAACAAATACCGGTAAGCCTAAAATTTATATGGAATCATAGAAGACCTAGAATAGACACAGTAACCCTGGGGGAAAAAAAAAAAAAAAGGTGGAGGAATCATGCTACCAGGTATCAAATTATACTACATGGTCACAGTTATCAAAATAGAATGGTATTAGCATAAAAACAGACACATAGATTAATGAAACAGAGAGCCCAGAAATAAATCCATGTCTATATGGCCAATTCATCGATTACAAAGTTAGCAAGAATTTACATTGGGGTAAATACAGTGTATTTAACAAAAGGTGCTGGAAAACCTGGACGGACACATGCAAAAAAAGAAATTGGACCACCTTCTTACACTGCATACAAAAATAAACTCAAAATGGATTAAAGACTTAAATATGAGACCTGAAACCATAAAACTCCTAGAAGAAAATATAAAATGTAACCTCGCAGACATTACCCTTACTAATATTTTCAATGATATATCTTCTTGGTCAGGAAAAACAAAGAAAATAATAAATGAAACCACATCAGACTAAATAGTATATTGTTTTTTAACAGCAAAAGAAACCATCAACAAAACAAAAAGACATTGTATAGAATGTGAGAATTTATTTGCCACTAGGAATCTTTGTGCGTTATTGGTGGGATTGCAAATTGGTCCAGCCACTACAAAAAACGGTATAGTTTCCTCAAAAAATTAAAAATGTAACTACCTTATGATCCAGCAATTTCATTCCTAGGCATTTATCCAATAAAACCTAAAACACTAATTAAAAAAAAAAAATATATATATATATATATATGCACCCACGTGTAATGCAACATTATTCACAATAGCCAAGATATGGAAACAACATAAATGCCTGTTAACATACAAATGGATAAAGAAATTGTGGTACATTTATACAATAAGAGTCCTACTTGACTATAGTAAGGTGACCAGATTTTAACATTGGTAAAGTGGGACACCATTGACCAGGGGGGAGGGGGTACTTGATTAAAAATTTGGTCTATATGGAGCAACAAAAATTTTCATAGAACACACAAATATTATTGTAATATATTTTTTTAAATTTCAACATAAGTACAATTTACAAATATAATACATAAAATATTATGTATAGTATTATTTTATTCTTTGGCATATTTATTATTTGAGTGAATTTTTTTTAGTAGATTGCTGTCATTGTTTAAAAGGTCATAAAATTTTTCACAAGAATTTGTCAAATTATATTTCACACATAAAATGGCTTTCAAAGTCTCAACACTTAATTGTGATTTTTCTGATGTCCACACTTTATTTACCGTAGAAAAAATGCATTCAATCGCAGCATTCGTTCCTGGTAAGGACAGTGGGTATTCCATAATTTTTAGTGCATTATTGTATGGAACATGGTTTGTTTCAAAATATTGAAATATTTCTAGCCATTTGTTCTCTATTGTGATTTCTTCTGATGCCCAAGATTTAACCTTTTCTTTATCAATATATATTTTTAATAATGATACCTCATTAAAAAGATTATTTTCAGAAATATTACTATATGGGAAATTTTGAGTAATATGATCGAATGATTTTTGCACAACATTCCAATTAAGTTCTTGTTTTAATGTAACCCAATAAAATGTTCAATATCATTGTAATGTACCATCCATTCTTCTAAATAATCTATGCAGTTACTATAGAACTTTTTAACGTGATTCATGATATCTTCACGATTTATTGCACCTTGTTCTTCTAGCTGGCTTATACTATTACGGATAGTTAACGAAAGAAAATTATTTTCTAACTGCTCTTGACACTGAAATTTTAAATTATTAACTTCATTTGCTACTTCGATTACTGAAATTTTGTCACCTTCAATAAGTTTTATAGCATTTTGAAACAGAGCTGCTTGATTGTGTACAAACTCTAGCCAAATTTTTGAAGATTCTTTTTCAAAAAAGTCTTCTAAAATTCTAGGACATTTATCCTGTGATAGAAAGTAGGATTTCAAAGGATCGTATATTTTCAAAATTCTTTTGACAGCTGGCAAAAGAGCTAACCAGCACGTTTTACTGCGTCCAAATATTTTCTGATATTTGACTTCCGAAGTTTCACAAAATTCTTTAAGCATTTCAATGCCCACAGTGTACATATAGAAATAAGAATATATTTTAATAACAATATTTTCCACATCTACGGACAAGTCAGCAGCTGTTTGAATGGCGTTATGTATTATGTGCGCTGCACAACCAACACCAATAATGTTTTGATTAAGGTTTTTGTTTAATTTATAAAAAATATTATTTGTACCTCTTCTCACTTTCCCTTCAAAATTTGTGTTTGTGTTGTCTGCACAATATGCAATCATTTTATGTTTTAAATTGTTTTTTTCCAAAATATTAATAATGGAACTGAAAATTATTTCAGAAGTTTTGCCGGGCAAAGAAACAAAATCTAAAGTTCTAATTTTTATTCCAGTTTCCGAATCAAAAAATCTAATAATGGTTCGAAATAACTTTATATCCTTATGATTAGATGCATCAGAATATATGAAAATTAATTTTTTCTAGATTTTTGTTTAATTCTGAAAATGCATATGGGGAAAGCACATTACACACAATTACCTCGGATTTTGTTCTAGCACAGGCAAATTTTTTGTTGAATAACTTTTTGACAACTTGTGATATACAGTCCATAGATCTGAAGGAATGATTGTGATTAATAGCATGAAAAGACATAAGTCCTTCTGCTAATGCTAATTTCTTTTCTTTGTCTCTATAAGTTGTTTTCCGAAAAAATTCCTGTATTTTTGAGAAAGATGCAGCAGTATTTAAGTATCTTTTATGTTTCAGTGTTTCCAAGTGCTTTGAAATATTATTCTTCCCACCATGCAAAATAGAAAATTCACCATTATATTTCTCACATGTACCATGTAATTGCTTTTGGTTTTTTTAATAAAAGAAAATTCACTTCTTAGATTATCGTTGAATTTGCATCCTCTTTTCTTACTCATTATGTTAAACATCTAAAAAAATAATTTAAAATTATATTATAAATTATTATATACATATTGCTTAAAAACACAGTAAGTAGGTACATAATTACATGAACATATTTTATTGTTAGTTTATAAATTAAATTAATTTGATTGTTATAAAGTAACTATATTTTAAAAATTATTTGAATTGTAATCCTATATTTCTTTCTAAATAATAACAATACTATCTTGTATTATTTTTTCCTCTGAATTTGCTATAACGTAAGTCTTAAGTGTCACTTTCAAGGCCAGCGCTAGACTTTTTGCTGCCACTATAAAATATAAATAATACGAGTACTGTCTGCTAAATTCAAAAAAACTTGTGTATTTATGAAATAAATAAATAAATTACTTACCTAAATTATCTGAATAGCTGATTTGTTGACATCACTTATTTAACTAGCACTAGCATGCAGTACGATGTGTATCATCTGAGAGACAGTTACAAAATGTTTCGTTGTTGCCAATGCCAAAAAATGCCATTGTTCATTAACTCCAAATAATGGTGGTCAAATTCTAACAACTGATCAATA
>PVKE010032163.1:0-18636 GCA_004027555.1 Craseonycteris thonglongyai
GTTCCAAAAACAAGACAAGTTTAGATCTGAAGGCCTTTAGGTGGGTGTATAGATCAGAAACTAGATTTTTCTCTCCTTGTAGTTTTAGGTTCAGAAAATTTAAATGACTAGTTATGTCTGCAGCAAAGGCCAATTTCCATACCCACTCTTCATCAGACAGTAATGGCTGTGGCTTGCCTTTACTTTCCAGGAAGTCACCCATTTCCTTTCTTAATTCAAATACTCTGCTCAGAACTTTCTCACAACTTAGCCATCTTACTGCTGTGTAATATGGTAAATCTTGCAATTCTGTATCTGTATCTTTCAACATGTCTCTGAACTGTCTATGGTTGAGTCCATGTGACCTTATTAAATTCACCATCTTCACCACAGGATTCAGTACACTGCTAATGTCCACATATTTAGCACACAAAGCTTGCTGGTGAATAATATAGTGCAGGAACATTGGTTGTGGAATGTTTTTCTCATTACACATCTGCTTCACTTGTCCAGCCAAGCCTTTCTTTATGCTACTCATGTTCTTTCCTCCATCAACAGTCAGGCAACTGAGGTTAGTCCAGTCCAAGTTATAATCAGCAAATTTTTTTTCAATTCATTAAATATATCCTCTCCGGTAACAGTGCCATACATGCTACGTAGGGAAGCCAGCTCTTGTGTTATGTTCATGTCTTCGTCCACACCTCTAATGAACACAAGCAGTTGAGAGGTAGAACAGCTGTCCAGTGATTCATCCATTGCAATTGAAAAATGACGAAACTTGCTTGCATTTTTTGCTATTTGAGTCACAATGTTTTCACCCATGTCTGCAACATGGCGGGCAATGGTATTTGCACCCAAAGCTACATTTTTAAATTGTTTCAACTTTTCTGGGCAAAGTTCCTCAGTCACCTCCAACAAACATTCCTTCACTACTTCACCATCTATAAATGGTTTACCACTTTTAGCCAGGACGTAGGCAACTTTATAACTGGCCTTAGTTAAAGATTCATTTTCATTGGAGGGTTTACTGAACAATGCCTTCTGAGATGTGAGTTGATTTTGTAGTTTAGAAAATTTTTCGGATTTTACCCTCCAACTGTGCATATTTCTCCTGATGTTTGCTTCGATAATGATGGCGCAGGTTGCATTCTTTCATCACAGCCATGGTTTCATTGCAAATCACACACAATGCTTTCTCGCTGGATTGGATGAAGAAGTATTTCAAACTCCATCCTTCTTGAAATTGCCGACACTCATCGTCCATTTTTTTTTTCCTCTTCTCGGCCATTGTTGGGCACTAAAATAAAGTGGCTTCAACATGAATAAATAGTGAAACTGAAAGTATCTTGCACATAATATCGCTCAAAAAACCTGATTATGTGAACTAATTTTGTCGCAATTATAGTTGCAAATGACCTGAAACACTTTTTAAAAATTCTTATGATTTCTTAAGTTAAACTTACCTGAATATAGTCTGCAAATATATCCACTTATGGTAGATAGATTGTTGCTTTTAATGATTCCTCTTCAGAATATTCAGAAAATTCTTGTTAAACTAACAACATTCCCAATACTTTATACACACTGGTAAGTAATTACACAAAGGAAATCATCACTAAATAAAATAGAGTGCAACATGTTTCGCAATAAGACACTAACTGACACCAACACCTCCTCATTGCAGCAGTCAACCGCAACTGGCAAACTGTGATCAAAATAATCAAGTCTTGAACAAGCAGCAAACCATTTAAAAACTCTGCCACTAGATGGTGTTATATCATCTCATTGACCGTGAACAGAAGTAGAAAACGTAAGCGGTTGATCTTGGCAGGATACCTGTAAATTTCCGTAATTTTTTTCCTTAGATAAAAAGGTCTCCACGGGCTGGATGAGAGGGCCTCGCGGGCCGCACGTGGCCCGCGGGCCATAGTTTGGAGACCCCTGCTATAGACCAATATCTCTGATAAGTGCATATCTTTACCTATAATTTACACAGAGTTCAGCTGAACACACATTTTTACCTTCATTCTTCTTCCTATTTCATTTTCCACACCCTTACAGGATTCACCTGAAAGTATTTCATCAGCAAATCATGTGCACAAGAATTCTGCTCTAGTCTGTTTGTAGATAGAGTGTTGAGCACTCACTTTGCAGCCCGGGGGTCTGAGGATCGAATCCCAGCCCAAGCCCATATGGAACCATATGCTGAACTGGAGTGTGCCCTCAGTTCAGTTCTCCCCTGGGCATGCATTCCATGTGGAAAGTCCCTGGTTCAACTCCTTCCCTGGGTGAGCTTCCCATGGAGAAGGCTCCTAGCTAATGAAGGCATGTCTCCCATGAGGGAGGCTCCGGACTTGTTCTTGCCCTGTGCAGATCCATCCCCTCCTGTGGAGTGAAACTATATTGAAAACTGATGATGTACAACTATGGAGACTGCTCTGGGCCTTCCCCCTTCTCTTTCTGTCAATAAATAAATAAATAAATAAATAATAAAAAAATAAATAAATCTTTAACATCGTTAGAGAAACAGTTAGGAATATGTTAACTGAAAATCTTGGCATGAGAAAGGCGTGTGCAAAAATGGTCCCAAAGGAGAACACCCATGAATAAAAGTGAAAGACAGTTAAAGTTTGCCAAGACCACTTGGAGAGGTAAGACTCTTGGGCCATGTTACCACTGGTACTAATATATGGGTGTACCAATATAAACCTGAAACCAAATGTCAAAGTGCACAATGGTAGTCAGCCAATTCTCTATGACCAAAAAACTTCTGCCAATTCAAATCCAGAGTCAAAATGATGTTGCTAACCCTTTCTGATATCACAGGGATTGTTCATTATAAATTTGTACCAACTGTACAAATAGTCAACCAAGTTGACTCTTTTAAATTGTTGAAAAGGCTGCATGAAAAAGTTAGACAAAAATTACCTGAACTTTTCACCAACAACTCATGGCTCTTGCATCACAACGATGCACTAGCTCACATGGCACTGTCTGTGAAGAAGCTTTTAGCCAGTAAACAAATAACTGTATTGGAACCCCTTCTCTACTTACCTGATCTGGTCCCCAGTGACATTTTTCTTTGCCCAAAGATAAAGAACATATTGAAAGGAAGATATTTTGATGATATTCAGGACATCAAGGGTAATATAAGGGGGTAGACTAGGTGCTGGCATCAGTGCATGGCTTCCCAAAGGGTGTACTTTGAAGGTGACCGTAGTGATAATATTCAGCAATAAGGCAGGTAGCACTTTTCCTAGGGTGAGTTTACAAACTTAATTCTCAGCCCTCATCTGCATAGCTACCAGAGAGACTAGAAAAACTGATAGCTGGCTTCTATGGTGGCAAGTGTTCTAAGAATAAAAAGCAGAACATTTCTCAAGTACAGAAAAGGGTTGCAAATGCTGAAAAAATAAAAAATGAGCACTAATCATTAAATTCAAGCATCTGTCACTTTGCTACATATTTTATAAGCATTCTTAGTTAAATTTGCCCATAAATTAGCCTCTTATTAAGTCATTAGAACTGAAGTGATTGAAGTTAAGTAACTTTCTCAAGGTTATGCAGCCAATATATAATGGAACTTGCATACCAATAAAGGTCTGCCTATTCCAAAATCCATGTGCTAACCACTGCACTAATTAAAAACAAACAAACAAACAAATAAACAAACCAATGGTTTACAAATGGGAACGGTGGCATTTGGCCAACAAATTTGAGTAAAACAATTGCATGAATGTAACAATAGATAAAGCTGTTGGAAATGTGTTGTTCATTGAAGCATTATCCACTGTGCTAATTTTGAATTGAAAGTTTATTTATGAAAGCCATCTCTTGCAATCAAATTCATCATCTTACATTAAGACAGTAAGGGTCAAGGATAATGTTCAGGTGACTTGTTCAAAGTCTTATCACCAGTAACCTCAGACAAACTGCCCACCAGCTCAGACTCTGATAAGATTTTGATATACAATGGTGCTATAATCACACATGCTGCCTATCAACAGTGGCAAAATTGGCATCCCCAAATTCAGCCCATCTTCCCTATTAAATTTATTTTAGAATGCTCAGGATACCAGAACTGTAAAAAACACAGATAAAATGTCTAAAACAAACAGATACTTAAAACTCCATGCAAAGAGAAAGAAATGGTAATGGATCTTAGCCAGAGACTGACAATAAGCAAAACATCCATCTCTTCCTGAGGAAGATCACTTGATTTGTTGCTGCATTTGCTTGAAATACATCTCAGGCATTCAGGTTGAAGGAACAACAATTCAATAAAGAATCAATACAATTTAATGAAGCTTATATACTTTAAATTATGGCAGGGGCTTTTTAACATTCCAGTGTTCACCTGCCTGTAGTCAGATATTCACAGCAGGTACAGATGAGGAATGCAGGAGGCTAGAGGATTATAGTACATAAAATTGGGATAAAAAAATTACCTGAGAAGATTTTTTAGCTCAAATAAATTTCCATTATCAAAAGTATACGTACAAAGACTTCTTTATCCCAGGTTCATGAAGTACCTATGATTGCATGAGATGAAATAAAGCTAAGAAGGACTTATTTTTTTTACTGTCGTTTACTAATTACTTACAAAATTGTTAAAGTCACATTCTTATGTACTTACATTTTTTGCATTTCTACAATTACTTGGCAAGAAGAGAATATTCCTAAAAGTAGAATTTTAAGACCTTAAGAAATGTATCAAAGCTTTTGTTTTCATAATGCCTCTAGAGTTATACAAAACTGCAATGTGGGGGAAGCTGGGATGGCTCAGTGGGTTAAGCGCTCTCTTTGCAGCTCTGAAGCCTGAGGATCAAATCTTGGCCCAGCCCACGTGGACCCATATGATGAACTGGGGTGTGCCCCCAGTTCAGTTCTTGCTGGGGCCTATGTGGGTGGCTCCCAACCCAGTTCCTGCCCTGTGCAGCCCCACACCCACCTGTGGAGTGAAACTATATGGCAAACTATTGCTGTCAATTATGGAGACTGCTCTGGGCCCTCCCCATTCTCTGTCTCTCACTGTCTGTCTCTATCTCTATCAAAAAAAACCCCAAAAAAACAATAAAAAATAATTTTTTTAACTGCAATGTGATAGTTGTATATGAAAATATCCACTCTCCCACACATCATCTTATTAATATGTTCCAACATAATAATTTCAAATAAGTTTTAAATAAATATTTCTTTGATTTGTATTGAGGCAATCTATCTTATATAAGTCTAATGTTACTCATTTGAATTGTTTGTTTATATCCTTTCCCATTTTTCTATTGGGTGCTTGTACATTTTTTATTGCTGTGTAAGAACATTCTATGTATCAAGAATTACAATCTTTCAGTATATATTGTAATATTTTCCTATTGATGTATTTACCTGTTATATATATGTGCATGTTTATTTACTTTAATTTGGTATAAAGATTTTCAAACACGTGGTCAGTCCTATCATTTCCTCGTTAGAGTTCTGGCATTAATATCAAACTTAGAAGTTTTCACTGCCTCTTACATTAAACAAATATCCACTTATAATTTTTTTCATATTTTGTGGGTTTATTTCTCCTGTAATATTTTAATTTTTATGAAATATACTTTTATTTCAGTTACGTATTTGTGTATGACCATATACTGAATATATAATTAAATCTGAAATAGTTGCTCATTTGTCTCTCTAATATCTAATTTAAAGACTTGTTATTCCTGATTTGAAATGAAAGTAGTGAAATTTTTATTATGTACTCTACCAATATACACTTTGCTTTTTTCTTTATTTCTTATACTATTTTAATGAACTCTTTACTTTCATATAAACAATATACTGTTTTGTTATTGTAACTTTATAAAATATAATATTTTATAGAAAAATGCTTCTCTCCTAAGCAAGCCTATTTTTAAGATTTTTATAGTTTTGAGTTCATTAAATTCATAAAAATTTTTAGGAAACTGACAAATTTTTTAGAAGTAATAATTTGTATGTATTTTCTGTATTTTTATATTTTATATATTTATATAAAATTCCTAATTATATATGACATATATAATTAGGAATTTTATTAATATTGCAATTTCAGTTTTTCTCTTTATTTTATATAGGAACTGCTACTTGCATATGCATAATAAAATTGGTCATTTTTAAATGTCATTTTCTCTTAAAATATTTGTAATGATTTTTTCTTGTACATGTAGATAATATTTTATCTGAGGATATTAATTATTTTGACTAATTTTTTCTCATCTCACTGGTACGTATTTTCAAAACTATGTAAGATCAAGGCAGTGGCTGTACTAGTAGTCTCTTCCTGTCTCTCAGTGTAATTCCCCAAGTCCAGTGTATTGTAATTAAACAGCTTGCAAGTTTAAAATAACTCTATGATGTTAAAAACTATATATTTGTTTGAGATATACAGTTTTAATATTAAAAATTTAGATTTTAAATTTTATCAAATATCCTTTATAAGAGATGTATCTATAAGAATTTTCATCCATGATAATTTATATTAAAAGACTTCCTAATATTGAGAATCCTTTTATTTCTTAAATATGCTCTGCTAGTAAAAATTGAAAAGTATATGTTGAATTTAGTTTGCTAAAATACATTTTTAAATTATGCATCTGTGTTCCTAAGCGTAAATAGCTTTAACATTTTCCTAGGCTTCTATTTTAGTAACTGGGGAGGACTTAATATAGGCATCTGTAAGTTATTATAGTCTGTTTTCAAATATCATACTATATCATGTGTAATACTATTTCATGTATTATACTATTTCATAGTATAATAAACTTATAACAGTATACTTCCTTTTCCTCTCATATTCTTTGGCTATAAACCACACAAAACATTTGTAATATTTTTGCTTTAGAGAGTAAAGTAACTTTTAAATTAAGTAAGAAAAATCTTTTACAATTATCCTCATTTTTACTATTTCTGGTGAATTTTATTTTTCTTTATGTAGAGCCAGATTTTCATCTGATATTGGACACCTTTTGCCTGAACAAATGTAGGTTTCTTATAATGTTGTAATAAAGTTCTATTTTAAATATTTTTTTCTTTTTTTTAAGATTTATTTTTATTGTTGTTTTTTGTTTTTGTTTTTTTTGCCAGAGAGAGAGACAGACAGAGAGAGACAGAGAGAAGAGAGAGACAGGGAGAAGGGAGAGGGCCCAAAGCAGTCTTCATAGTTGACAGTATTAGGTTTCCATATAGCTTCACTCTACAGGTGGGCACAGGACTGCACAGAGCAGGAACTGGGCTGGGAGCCTCCCTCACTAGGCCCCAGCAAGAACTGAAATGGGGGCACACCCCAGTTCAGCCTTTGGGGCCACATGAGCCAGGCCTGAGATTCTATCCTCAGGCTCTAGGGCTGCAAAGCAAACGCTTAACCCACTGAGCCATCTCAACTTCTCCTTAAATATATTTTTTAAAGCTTTATTTTATTGTTTGAGCAAAGGTGTATGTGTATGTGTGTATGTGTGAGAGAAAGAGAGAAAGGGAGGAGGGCCCAGAACAGTCTTCGTAGTTGTATATTCTTAGTTGTAGTATGCTTTTATTCTATACAGGTGGATGTGGGACCATGTGGGGCATGGGAACTTAACTGGGGACCTCTTGCATGGGAGGCAAGAAGCTTCACCCCTTAGCATCCTAGCAGTTACCAGCTGTGCTGGTCAGCATATGAGGTTTCACAGGCCAGGGCTAGGAATCAAACCCCAGACCTCACAATTTCAAAGCAAGTTCAACCATTGAGATCTTCAGGCATCCCTAACTAAATTGTTTCATCTTTTATTGCACTGAAAAATTATGTTTTTTACTTTCAATTTTATAAGATATTTTCTTGAATATAGAATTTTGGGTGGGTAACTTCTTTTCATCTTTCAATATTTTGAAGATGTTCTTTTGTCTCTGGTTTGCATTGTTTTAGATGAAAAGTCTTCTATAATTCCTATTTTTGTTACTTTTATCTCTGCTGCCTTCAAAATTTTCTCTTTGTTTGTATTTCTAGCAATTTGACTATGATATATCTAAGTGTGCTCTAGTTTTGTTTTTTCATTATTCTGATTTGTGTTCTCTGGGCTTCTTGGATTTGTGGTTTGTTACCTTTCCTTAATTTTGAAATATATAATTTCCTTTATTTTCCAAGATATTACTTCTGCCCCATTATTTCTCTTCTTCTCTGTTTGGAACTCCAATTACATGTATACTATTGTCCCAGAAAAAAATCCAGCAATTGTCAATATAACGAGAATGGTTACATGGCTGGATACTTTTTTAATATATATAACCTATATTATTTATTTTATTTCTGACTCCTGAGAGGACCTCAAAGTAGAGCCTTATTATTATAGTGATATCATCTAACACTCAAAACTTAGTTTCTAAATATCTTTCTCTACTAACAGAAGCAAGCATGTCTTAGAGAAATGGTTGATTCCAGGGCTGTCACAGGAAAGTACAAAATTAGCCTACAAGTAGGGAAGTACTGTATTCAAAAAATGACGTGTTGTTCCCAGTATCTATTACTGTATGACAAACCAACCAAACATCTAATGATTTGGGGGGAAAAAAAAATATTATCTTTCACGGTGGTAGCCGTTCCAATGGGTGGCTCTTGCTTGGAATCTCTCAAGTGATTGCAAAATAAATAAATAAATAAATAAATAAATAAATAAATAAATAAAGTAGCAGTTGATGCTAGAACTTTCTGAAATTCTGACTAGACTAAAGGTCCAGGATAGTTCAGTTAAATGACTGGTAATTGATGCTGGCTGTTGTATAGGAACAAAGCAGAGGCTAAATGTCTACACATGCTTCCCTGTGGCTAGAGATTCTTATTGAATAATTTCTGGATTTGAGAGAAAACATTTTTTTTTTTAAGATTTGTTTATTGTTTTTGATGGAGAGAGAGAGAGAGATACAGAGTCAGAGACAGAGAGAAGGGGGAGAGGGGGGCAGAACAATCTCCATAGTTGCACATCATCGGTTTTTCCACATAGTATCATTCCACAGGTGGGCGCAGGGCTGCACAGGGCAGGAACTGGGCCAGGGTCTCACCCCGGTGAGAACTGAACTGGGGGCACTCCCCAGTTCAGTATATGGGTTCACACAGGCCGGGGCTGGGATTCGATCCTCGGTCCCCGGGGCTGCAAAGTGAGCGCCTAACCCACTGAGCCATCCCGGCTACCCCTAGAGGAAACATTTTGAGAGTAAGCATTCCAAGAAAACAAAACAGAAGCTATAGACTTATTATGACTTAGCTTGGAAGAAATGTGCTACTTTGCTGCATTCTGTTAGTATTTAGGGCAAACTCAAATTCAATAGGGGAAGGAACTATACAAGTGTGTATATGCAAGGAGGCATGGTTTGTAGGAAGGCCATCTTTGAATTCTAGATATCATGGTTTGCCCTCTGGCTTCAGTGAATTGTATTCCTCCTGTAGGCAAAGTATACGAATATACCTAAATGACCACTCCCAGCCCTTCAATTTCACTGGAGACAGTATCAGACTCTGGTTTGATATTCTGGTGCAGATGAAAGTCTTTGGAGAAGGTTCTTGGGTGCATTTTCTAAAGTTCAGGTATCCAGTCTAACAAACATGCTTAGGTAAAATATGAAATACCGGTAACTTCAACTGGTTGACTTTATATTATAAAACCAGAATCACATATTGTAAATCAAGCTTGTCCAACCCATGGTCAACAGGTGGCATATGGCTTAGGATAGCTTTGAATGTGTCCTAACACAAATTCATAAACTTTCTTAAAACATTATAAATTTTTTTGCATTTTTTTAAAGCTCATCAGCTATCATTAACGTTAGTGTATTTTATATGTGGCCCAAGAAAATACTTCTTCCAAACTGGCCCAGGGAAGCTAAAAGATTGGACACACCTGTTGTAAATTGAAAGATAAAGTGTCACCAGATAATACATTTAATTAGGGATATTTAAGAAAAATTCATTAATTTATAGTAAAACAAAAACCAGAAGTATGCTATAGAAGAATTTAGAAGATAGATTAGAGGTTGACAAACATTTCTATAAAAGGCTATATTGTAAATATTTTAGGCTTTGCAGGCCATATTCAGTCATTGTCTCATATTCTTTTTTTCTTTCTTCTCTTTTTATAAGTCCTAAAAATGTGAAAGTCATTCTTACCTTGTGGACCATGTGAAAAGAGACCATGAGCCAGATCTGACCTGCAGGCCAGGCCATAATTTACCCACGCTTCTGTTAGATCAATAATTGGTAGATACTACAATTATGAAAAAAAAAAAACATAGCAACTTTGGTTATACTAAGTATTTAAAAAACAAATAGGGGTGTTTATGAGTAAATGTCTACCTTAAATATTTCTTAGTTGTATATGAGATATAGATCTCAAATATACAGATGCTAAAAATATAGCTGGTTATTATAAAATCCTTAAGTCAAATTATGATTTATATCAATTATAAAATTAGTAGTTACTGCAGTTCCACAGAAAAGTGCCCCTTTGGGTTTTTAGAGAACTGAAAAGGCAAATGTAATATAGTACAATCTAATATTGAATCCAACCATAACGTTTTCTGTGATCCATTTCTCCAGTGGTATAAAATTTTCTTTCCTACTACTCCTTGTTTATTTACTAAATATTTCACTTGAACTGCCAAGGGCTGTTCATCTCCCCAGCAGTTCTGCTGAGGAAGCAGATGCAAATTGTGCTTGGCCATCATGCTTCTGGACTTCCTAATGGACAAACTATAAAAGTTATTTATGCAGAGACTGGTGTTTTCCTATTTGTTACTGAACTTGGAGCTAACTGGCGATAGACTTAGTGCTCCCTGAATTTTAAGAACTAAACTCTTAGAAGTAAAGGTTATTCAAGTTGTCAGTAGAGATGGAAATTAGTTCTAGATGCAATTACCCATAGGAGATTTCTTCAGTTTTACTTCAAATCTGAGTCAAATTCTTCCCTCTAGAGGAAAATGACAGATGAAAGATATTGAGCACAAGAGATCCTACTCATTGTTTTCAAATCAAAGGTTGATATGTTTCTCCTGAGGCACAATTGCTTTATGGTTAAGAAAAACACAAGCTCTGGAGTCTGAAAAGTTAGGCTTAATATCTGTCTCTACAGTTTTGCTACTTGGGAGAAATTGAGCAAATTATATCATCTGTAAAAGGGAAAATCATAGTATCTTGTATAGTAGGGGTCCCCAACTCCCACACCGCAGGAGGTGAGCTGAGGGGGTACTGAGTGAAGCATCACTTGTATTATAGCTTCTTCCCGTCACTCACATTACCACCTGAACTCTGCCTCCTGTCAGATTAGCAGTGGCATTAGATTCTCAGAAAAGCCCAAACTCTATTGTGAACTGCATATGTGCGTCCCCCTCCTCCACCTCCTCCGTGGAAAAAATGTCTTCATGAAACTTGTCCCTGGTGCTAAAAGTTTAGAGACCGCTACTATACGGGGTTCTTAAGAGGATTCCATTTGCAAATATAGGGAAGCCTCTTAGGAGAGTGCCTGAACTTTCACAGTGTAAATGAAAAAGAAAACTTGGCCAAAATGGTAAGAGCAGGTTTTCCAGAGTGCCATCATTCATGAGTGGCTTTTATGATTTCTATGTACTCCTATATTCTACTTTCCTGATTTTTCCTCTTAATAATTATTTTCTATATCATTACTGATGATATTTTTCTGTATATGTAAGTAAAATGTGATTTAAATGCAAGTTTAATATCACTGCTCTAAAGGAAAACCAATATTTTTGCCATAAATAGAGGTAACAAAATAATGTAAAAAATAAGATTACTTATTCTAACTAGATAATGTTGACTACCAAATGCCCTGAGCTATTATCTCCCTGAATTTTCACTGCTTAAAATAAACATTTTGAAGTGTTATCATGATGTTAAAAACAAATTAGAACCAAACTGAGGTCCTCTTGATAAAATTAGAAAAAAGAAAATAGAAAAGGGAATATATTTTTTAACTAAATAATTCATGTTTTTTCTATACATAACTTAAAATTATATCTCCCACACTTTGGAAGACACTACTATGAAGGAAGTTTTAGGGAGAACCTTAGACTTTCACTGAACTGTGATATGATGACAGAGTTCAGATAATTATTTTGTTAATGCAATAATCAAGAAAAGGGTATATGTGAGCAAATGCACCAAATCAGGGATGTTGACTAGTGCGCTGTCATTAAATTTTTGGGTGTTTAAAGGGTAAAATAACTAGAGATCTCTGTCAGTCATATTGCACAGGGCCTGGAATTCCAAACTAAGCAAGGCAGACTGCTGAGGCTGGGGTAATATGCACAGTCTATGAGGCTCCTCCATTCAATATAGCACAGGACATGAATTCAAGAAGACAATGCCTGGATGCAGGAAAACCAGTGCCAGGGTGATTACGGTGGCAACAAAAAGAAATCTACATGTTTTTACCATAGAGGCAAATGTTGAAGAGAAAAGGTAAGGAACTGGAGAAAATGATCTGTGCCAAGTTTTAAGGATGGATAATAAGTAGACTCCTAGTACCATGATAGAAAGGGAACATTGGGGAGATGGGGGTGCTTAAGGGAAAATGCAATTTTTAGTCTTAAAAATACTGCTTGAGAGGATGGTGTGGCAGTTGAGGACATGATACTTAGTTATAATAATATGTTATACCTACCCAACTTAAATCACAAATAGAGACATTAACTTAGGAAATACTTTAAAGGACATTCAGTGTAGGGGAAAAAAAGAGACAAAAAGGAGCACATGTTTTGGGGGTGAAAATATTGAACAATGCTGATGATAGAGGCTGTATGACTATCTCAGTGGTAGAGAGAGAGAGACTTAAAAATCCAGTGTGGTATTTTGGAACCAAAAAGGAAAAGATAAGACTTTGAGTTCTTTAGTGCCCAATAGTGATACATAGAGGTCAGGAAAACCAAGAAAAAATAAAACAATGGGTTTGGAAAATAGAAAAATCATTTAGCATCCTTAGAAAACACAAGATGAAGGCAGGCAAAGATTAACATTTGGTAATATATAGAGAAAATGAAGGCAGAGAGTATAAACTACCAAATATGACTTTTGTATCAAAGTTGTAGTTGACAAACTAGTTTAAATTCTTTATAGTCACAATATCAAAAACAATAATGATATGTTTTCCCACTAATTTGACATGATGCCTTACAAATAAGAAATACGCAATCTTTCATCATGAATTTGATTGAGTTATCCACTTATATAACTGACATTAAGTGTTTACCATACACCTCTGACTCTTAGGTGCTGGAGTTATAACAGTACGATTGGACACAGATCAGCTTCCTCCTCCAGGGTCTCACCAAGTAGTAGTGGAGACAACATTAATAGTCAATTAATTACAAAGCTTGAGAGCCTTCAACAGGATTATACACTCTTTAAGGAAAAAGAACTCAACTCTGTTTCCAGAAAGGTAAGTAAAATCTTCTTGATAAGATGTTCTAAACATTCCATATGAAAGTGATAAGAAAAATCATTAGTTAATGGATTATCAAAAAATATTATTTTGTTATAGATTAATTTTATTGTTTCAGAGAAGGTAAAAGAGAGAAAGAGAAGGGAGAGGGCCCAGAGCAGTTTCCATAATTGTACATCATTAGTTGTGACATGGTTTCATTCCACATGGGTGAATGTGGGGCTACATCTGGCAGGAAATGCTGGGGCCTCCTTCATGGGAGGCAAGAACCTTTGCCACTGTGCCATCCAGGTAGTTACAAGTTGCACTGCAGCTCAGCATATGGGGTTTGCATGGGCTGGGGCCAGGAATAGCACCCCAGATCTTGCCATTGTGAGGCAAGCACTCAACTGCTGAGCTATCCTAGCACCCGCAAAATTAATTTTTGAATGGTCAAGTCTTTTGCAAGTAAAACATTTTTTCCCTGAGAATTCCAGAACTGCCTCTGTACTCCATTTCTTTCCTCAACTGCATCTTCCCAAAGACAGTAATTTCAACATCATCAAAGCCAGATTTAATGATTAAATCATATTCACCACCACCATCACAATGTACAATCTCACATAAGCTATGCTTGTTCTCTTAAAAGTAATTTACATATCAGTTGAACAACAAAACTGAGTCTTAGTGAGTTCATGAGGTAGATAGTTTCTAAAACCAAAACTGCATATTATGAGTTGCTAAAATGACTTTATGTAGTTTGAGACTCATTCACACATGGACTAATTTAAGACCGGGGACATGAGTTTGTATTAAAATTGATAAAATTGTATGTAGAGATGAAGTATCAAATACTTTGATCTAGATGATCATTTTGAATGCAGTTGCAAAGACATAAATTTGCACTGGTATTACATAGCCATACACAGATACTTCCTCCCTAACCTCTCAAATACTGAAACATGGATAAATTGATTAAGAAAATTCTCACCTTCCCCATATTTTCCTTCACCATCAAAATACTCAGGCCTTGGCTTATTAGTCTAACACAATTAAGGTTAAAAAAGGCAAAGTTGAACTCATTCAAAATACTGAATTGTAATGTAATATGGTGACTTTTCAGAATGTAAGAGCTTCAGAAAAAGAAAACTATGAACAATTCCTGTCTATCCTATAAAATATGAGCACGTTAATGACTGTAAAACACGCCTTTGATCACTTCGGATTCCTGCTAACAAGTCTTAAAAGACACCAATGGTCTGTAGGATCAAGTCCAAATTACTTTGACTTGAAGCCAGGCCCAAACAGTCTAACTCTATCATGTCATTGCAATTTCACATCCCATTGCTCTTGTCCTACTGTCTCTTACACCAATTTTGTTGTTTCTTGCTCCCATGATTAATTTAACTCAGCTTTCTATCTAATCAAATCCCAGCTCAGACTTCTCCATAAAACTATTTCTGTCCCCTCCAATTAAATATGACCCCTCTCTTTGCTAAACTCCTAAATTGCTATTAGCTATATCATTTGGTAATGGGAATAACAAAATCATGAAGTCCTTTGCAGTCATAAAACAGTGACCAACTTTTGTGGAGTGGGAATTGCTTATGACCTACTTTCTTCCTCAGGCCCTAACCTCCTGCAATTCTATTCACCCTCCTCTACCCTCCTTTTCTTATTGACAAAATCCTGTGCAATTTGTGGCCCAAGATTTTTAAAATTTTTCCTTTATAAAACCATGTCTACCAACTTAATTTCATCCCAAATACTTAAGATATTATTTTAAGCCACTGTTTAAGATAAACTCTTGTTACAGTTGCTAAAATTATACAAACTATATAATTTTATATTTGCATATAATTATGTATAATAAATTATATAATTATATATATACATATACACACACACACACACACATATATATACTAACTTTGTCTTGGAACTAGTAAAACAGTAGCATAAAAGCAAATATCTATCACCCTCACAAAATATACTGGCCTAGATTTTGAGCCTCCAAATACAACCCTTTTGTTACAATTGTAGTGCTCACTCCCCTTTAATTGCCTTTCACAAGAGGCAGGAAAGTAAGGTTTCTTGGGGACCTTTATTTCTATCCAACAATGGATCTCCCAAACAAAAATCACAACTCATTAATGTAGCTTGGAAGCTTTCCAAACACAGGATGACACTTTTCCCCTTAAACCAGCACTAGGAAGAATCTGTCTCTCCATTTTATTTAATTACTGAGTCTTGTTTAGGATTTTTCCAGAGGCAGCTAGTTTTTCTTGCAACAATGTGCTACAGAGATGACAAAAGTAGATTTCCACAAGAGGATAAATCTTGACAAAACAGTACACAGCAGTTCAATTAACCCGCTTCAGGGGAGCCCAATATAATTGCAGAAATGCAATCCCTTCCGCTGAGGTTACAAGGTGTGACGCTAACTTTATTATCTGAGGGTCAATGCCTCAGTGCTAGATTTCCCTTCAGCAACTAAACTTGGTTAAAAAACTAACAAGCAAAATTGCTGAGTAGGGGAAGCCGGGATGGCTCAGTGGGTTGAATGCTCACTTTGCAGCGCCGGGGACCGGGGATCAAATCCTGGCCCCGGCCCATGCGGAACCATGTGCTGAACTAAGAGCTCCCTCAGTTCAGTTCTCTCTCTCTGTCTCTGTCTCTGTCTCTGTCTCTCTCTCTCTCTGTCAAGAAATAAATAAATAAAAATTAAAAAAAAATTGCTGAGTGATAGTTGACAATAGAAGAGTCTAATCATTGTATAGACTCCCAAAATTAAATGGTAATAGTAATATTCAGAAAACACAAATCAATAAAAATATTCTCAACTTGTGTTATTTTACTTTAATATAGTGCTCCCCAACCTTTATGGTGCCAGGGACTGGTTTACTGGAAGACAATTTTTCCACAAAGCAGGGAATAGGGAGGTGGTTCTTAGATGATTCAAGCACATTACATTTATTGTACACTTTATTTTTATTATTATTACATTGTAATATATAATGAAATAATTATACAACTCACCATAATACAGAACTAGTGGAAGCTCTGAGCCTGTTTTGCTGCAACTGGAAGTCCCATCCGGGGGTGATGGGAGACAGTGACATCGAAGTGTTACTTATGTCAAGTCTACTCTGTAATCCTGTTTTGGTTGCTGTCACTGAAGAAAACCCTACTTTACAAAGATACGGTGTTGGAAATGGAGGCAGGCTTTTCAGTGCTTTTATGGCAATCTCGGGGTATTCCACCTGACTTTGACTCAGATTGTGTAGAAATTTGAAGTTGTCTCAATGTACTTTTGAGGCAACCATCATTTGTGATCGAAAGCAATTGATCCTCTTCTAGTACAAAGTCGATTCACCTGGCTTATTCAGAAATGAGTAGTGGATCCATTCCTTTCCAGTTCAGAGGTTTCTTGTGGTTGGGAAGGAATGCTCTAACTCTTTTGAAATGGAATCCAGATGGCTCAGTGCTCGCTTTGCAGCCCCAGGGACCAAGGATTAAATCCCGGCCCTGGCCATGTGGACCCATATGCAGAACTGAGGTGTGCTTCCCATGTGGGAGGCCCCCAGCCTGGTTCCCACCCTGTGCTGCCCCCACGCCCACCTGTGTGGAATGAAACCATGTCAAAAACTAATGACGTATGATTATGGAGACTGCTCTGGGCCCTTCTTCTTTTCTCTCTGTCTCTGTCTCTCTCTCTCTGTCAAAAACAATAAAATAACTCTAAAAAAAACAAACAAACAAACAAAAACTCTTTTGAAAGGTGAGATAGGGGACCATGCACCAGCTAGGAGAAAGAAGGCCCTGGCTCAATCTTTTTAAAAATCTCTGCAAATGTTTGAAACATGTCAGAAATCTCACTGTTCTCTTGTCACCCCCATAATTCCAGTTTGGTTTTGAGTGCAGCCACTTTATCTGCTGACTTGAACACAGTTGTTGTTCTCCCCTGAAGTGAGAGATTGAGTTTGTTTATCAGGTTGAATATATTATACAAATAAGCAAGCTTTGCAACTCATTCTGTGTCACTGAAATGTGCTGCCAGTGGTGACTGTTGTTGGTTTGTTTTTTGTTTTTTGTTTTGTTTTTTAAAGAGAAACCTCTGGAGCAGCTCTTATAACTCAGAAACTCTGGCCAGGGATCTGCCTTGAGAAGCCATCTCACTTCTGTGTGTAAGAGAAGATGTGTGTGCTCTGCATCCATCTCCTCAGAGCTGCATGAACAGACATGAATTAAGGGCATATATTTTAATGTGGTCAATAATTTTAATCACATCCTACAAAAGTTCGGGTGACATTTTTCAGCTAGCCAGAATTTTTGTATGGATGATACATTATGTAGATTTACATTCAGAGGTTACCTCTTTGACCCAAATAGTAAAACCAGAAAGCCATCCAGTTATGCCAGCCACTCTGTGCATATAGAAACACAAAATGACCAATTCCATTTTCCTGAGATGTAATCATTCAAAGACTTGAATAGTTCTGAAGCTCTGGTGTTGGATGACAACAAAAGTGCACATAGCATATTACCATGCACATCCTCCTAAGAAATATATCACACAAAGACAAGCAGTGTTTCCTTGTTATCAACATCGGTAGACTCGTCAACCTGGATTGTGTACCGTGGTGACTCATTAATCCTCTCTAACAATTTGCCTCAAACTCCTCTGCTTTTTCATCAATTGGTCTAGTTATGGTGTTAGCCAAAACAGGAACACTTGCCACCTTTTGAACTGCAGCCTCTCCTAAACATTTTTGACAAATGTCCTTAGCTGTAGGCAGAATCAACTCTTCACAGATAGTAAAGAGCTTCTTAGCTTTAGCAATGGTGGTAGCCACTGACACATTTGATGAAGTGGTGACGTTCAATAATTGCTTCTGTTCTTTGTGTTTATGTTTTGTTTTTTGTTTTTTTCTTTTGAAAAACTCCAGAGTCTTGTCTTTTAATGCAGGATGCTTTGTCTCCATATGGCAAAACAGTTCTGAAGGTTTCATGGCTTCATTGGATAGCTAGGTAGCTGGTCAGCACATACTATACAAAATGGCTTTGGAGAATGTGAATCACCTATTACAATGAACCAGCAATTTAAGTAGGACTCGGTATTTTCTTTTTTTAAACATATTTTTATTTATCTATTTTTTGACAGAGAGAGAGAGAGATACAGAGACAGAGAGAGAACTGAACTGGGGGAGCTCCCAGTTCAGCATATGGTTCCACA
>PVKE010032164.1:0-18634 GCA_004027555.1 Craseonycteris thonglongyai
ATATGTAATAATCATGCCAATAACTTAAACAACTAGTTTTAAAAAGGTGGTACAGTTTAACCGTCATGTTCAGTTGTTATTTTCAAAGCAGTAGAACACCAAGACATTTCTATTTATTTATTTGACAGAGAGACAGACAGACAGAGAGAGACAGAGAGAAGGGGGAGGGCCCAGAGCAGTCTCCATAGTTGACAGCATTAGTTTTCCATACAGTTTCACTCCACAGGTGGGCGCAGGGCTGTGCAGGGCAGGACCTGGGCCAGGAGCCTCCCACATAGGCCCCAGCAAGAACTGAACTGGGGGCACACCCCAGTTCAACATATAGGCCCGCCTGGGCCAGGGCTGGGATTCGATCCTCGGGCTCTGGGGCTGCAAAGCGAGAGCTTAACCCGCTGAGTCATCCCAACTTCCCCAACATTTTTAAATGATACAAAATTTGAACTTTATAATAAAACAGAACAAGTAGCCTTTCCTTCCATTCCCCCACCCGCATGTCACCTCTGTAACAGTTTAAGACTGCGCTCAAAGCACAAGCGCACTTGTTACATTCAGGACTGTGATAAATGTAGGCAATCATGAAATAAGTTGAGTTTTGCTTCTTGGTGAAGCCACATTCATTTCTTTAAGTGAATTTGACTTTCAGTGCAGTTTCAATTCATGCTTTTAGTGATACGTAATTTCCAAAATATTAAAGTAATTTCAGTCAATTGAGCCTTCAGTGGCAATGCTTATAAATTATATTTATTAGTATGGTAAAGATAAGAAAAGAGTTTGCTATAAAATACAGCATCTTTCCCTGATTCTCTTGGCTGAACTTTTCCTCTTTTTTCCATTCTTTTCTTTGCTGTGTTTCATCTTTCTGGCTTGAGTCTCCCTCATTAGCTCAAGTTTTAGCAGATGTATCACATAGTTAACATTCCACTGATCAGCTTTGGCTTTCACCTCCTTTACAGAAACCTGACTTTTATCATTTAAATCTGATTTGTTACCAACCAGCAGAAACGGGACCCTATAGTCTTCTTTTACTACTAAAATCTGCTCCCTTAAGTCAGCTGCAAAGGATTTCATTTCTGTACTAGAGAAGACACAGGATACCCTCCCCATCCAAAAGTAGTTGTCTCTCATCGAGGCGCAGTCCTCCTGCCCTGCTATATCCAAGATACCATCTGCACTTCCTCCCCATCCAGCAGGACCTTCTTCCCAGAGCTGTCTGCTTGGCAGGCTCACAGTCCTCCACAAACACATCACAGACGAACTGCAGAGTTACCACTGACTTGCCCACACCACCACTGCCCACCACGATGAATTTGTGTAAGGCCAAAGAATTTTGACCCTTGGGCTTATTTGTGGCCATCTTTTGTCACAGAGTTTTCACCAAAGGATTAAGAAGAATCTTCACTGAAAACCAGTCCACCGCCTGGGGTGAGGGTGCTCCGGAAGCCTCGGCTGAGCGGGCTCAGGCCTGAGAGCTCTTGGCCCTTGTCCTGGAGGCTCCACACCGGAGCGGCAGGAGGAGGAGTCCACCACGCGGTTGCAGAGCCTGGGCGGCAGGAGGAGGAGGTGGCCTGCGGGCGCCGGGCTCGCTGGAGGGAGTTCTATCCTCCTCCTGGCTGCTCAGCGGCAGCTGCCGCAGGTCACTAATGTTCAAATGTTATTACATCTCAAATTTCTCTATGACTGTCAGAATGGATTAAGAAGTTTTAATAATTTAAAAATATCTTCAAGGAACTCAGTTTTAAAAAATGTTTTAATAAGCTTTCAACTCAAAGTGAACTATTTGTAATTTGTGCTATCTTCTTTAGAGAGCAATCTGATATTCTCTGCTCTAAACAGTCTTTAAAAGTAATTCTATAATTTGAAAGCCATGTAATAGCTGTAAATTTTGAGCACAAAAGAGAAAATTGTTTCTACTACCTACAGAAGAACTAAACATTTTTATAACTTATCAGTAACTTTTATGATACCACTCTACTAAAAATAAAAATATATGTAACTAATTTAGACAATTCCAACAATTACATGAAAGCAACAGATGGCTCACAGTTCAATAAATGTATTTGTTTTTTTATTTTTTGGGGGTCTATTATAATTTAAATACATTCACTTACAAAAGTAAATGCTGTTTATTCTTCCTTGACAATATATTTCAAATAAATTTAAAAAGGCTTAAAAGGGCAGATATTTTTTTCTTCAGTTTCCTCAAAACAGAAACTACACAATGTTTAATAAGTCAAGACTGACATGTGTTCAAATTTTCTAATAACACACAGGATGGAAAAATCTAATCTGATCATCACCAGTCAAGCCACAACATAATGATCATTATCCTCTGCTACTTCCTAAATCATGATTTTTTTGATGATTTACTTTTTGACAGTCAATTGCTTTTAATTATTTATTTTTAAAAAACCGTGGATCTTCAACCCACTAGGCCTATATTTGAAAATCAAAATTAAAATCTATTTCATGAATCTAACAGAGCAGTAATTGCTGTTATGCTTTACTATAGTAAACTTAAGTCATGATTCAATACTTTTCCTTAATATTTTAAAGAAAATGATCTGCTTACTGTATGTAACAGAATGTCATTCTACTCACTGCTAAATCATGTTCAAGAATGTTTGGTGTTAGATGAATAGTAAATCCACTTCATTTTACTTATGATTCTTTTGAGGCAACAATGCAGACTGCTTTTATAAATTTATAAAGGTTTAAACTTGGAAAAGTACCGGTAATAGACCAAAAGTTATAAGTTTCTTTATGAAAACTTTTAAAGCTGCTAAAAACTTAGTTCAGATTAACAATCTGAATAACACTTTTTTTCTTATAATATTAACACTTCTTGGAATTAAGAATAACTGAAGTAGCCTCCTAGTATACATCTTCAGAGTGTAGAAGTCTCTTTTTTCCTACATCCATATGAGTACATTGGTTAGCATGCCATTAAAAAAAAAAAAAAAAAAAATTCAACTTTTCAAAAACAGAACTGTTCAAAGAAGAGAGAATGCAGTTATTTATAAATTACACTTACCTTTTACATTTCAAATTAAAATTCCCAATTGAAAACTCCTGGGTGCTCTCAAAATCAAAGGTCTTCCAGGGTGGCAACCGAAGAACACCCCTGTTGTCATTCACCCTTAGATCTCCCTCTAATTCCTAGGCAATGCTGACTTTATTTCAGCACCCTGAGTACCTTGACTGTGGGGACAGCCTCCCAGTCTTCAACCAGCTCTCCAGAAGGGTACCTTATGCCACTAGGAGAGGCTCCCAGGTGAATTTCAATGCTATCTCGGTTTTGATCTCTGGCTTTCTTGACTGGTTCTCAAGTGTCCAAGGCTATTATTTATTGCCTTGGAAGCAGGCAAAAATGTTTGTGTAAATGACATACAAGCCAGGAGCTTAAAAGAAGGAATGATTTTCTTTTCACTGACAAATATGAAAAACAAAATTTTTCTGAAAGTTGATTTTCATTTGCTCAGATGCTCTTTCCTCAGCTCAGACACCCACATGGTTTATTTCCTCACCTCTTTCAGACTTCTCAATTCTCTGTCAGAGTCTGAACCCAAGTAAATAAATGGTATTCCCTCCCCACCCACACTGTACCACTCTCTACACTTACTTTTCAGAGCATTATTCCTCATATGACATAGCTTAATTTATCTCTTTACTACCCCCACCCCATACTGGCACGTAAACTCCTTGAGGGCATGTAATTTCCTTAATCTACAACTATACTGCCAGAGCCTAGATCAGTGTGTGGCATACTTCAGGTGATCTATAAATATCTCCTGATGTGTAAATTGAAAAAATAACTACAATTCTTTCCAGAAAACTGGTATATTATTAAAGGCAAAGGTGTTTGCATGATACATTGGAAAAGTAATGTGATTACTAGAAGAAACAACTAAGAGTAATCAGAGTGATGGTCTCTTGCCAATGAATATACACAATTACAGAAAGATCTTCTAATTAAATAGAAATATATTCTTGTCAGGACATCATGGCTATTGAGATCACATAATATAAAAGTCAGCCAAAACATGCCAATCAAACTCTAACCTGAAATGGAAAATGAGTGAACAAAACAAAAAATCCACAAAATATTCTTGGGTCTAAAAGAACACAAAATTCAGAAACTAAGCCTAATCTAATACAGGGACTTTAATATCATGATGCTAGAAATATGGTACTACTATAACACTTTAGAGCTATTGCATGTCTAGTTAGTTCTCTTAGTAAATTGTCTTTAACAAAGATGTTTCCCAAGGCACTTGCCTTTAGCAATGCATCTACGTATATGTTGTGCTGTGACATGATCTCTTTTACATCCCATTTCACATTAGCCATCAGGAGCAGCATCTGTTCATAGTCAATGGCTTTCCCAGCTACAATCCAGTAAATTGGTTTGCGTAGCTCACTGGCAGTTGAGACTGTCTGAAATAAATTTCACAGAAATGGAAACAAATATTTTCTAAACGTATCAAATTTATAAAGAATATTTTGCTATTTGTAGTATACATCATATCTGAATAAAACTACTCAACATTTGGAGCTTTAAGTTATGAAAATACTTTAATTCACAGTCAAAGGTCTAAGCACATAATTTTGAGACATTTGATAAACTTGAGGCCATATGCACAACTATAAAACTATAAATTTTCAAAGTCTAGCAAATATTTCTCAAATTTTTCACTTATTTCCATTTTGACTCTTTCAACCCCACCTCAAGATTCTATCATCTCTCAAACACTGTCGTCAGAGTATTTCTGTAACAGCTCTCAAGCTGGCCCCTGTGCCTCTAGGTTTGCCATCTGAAGTCTATCCTTCACACTGTCCCCAAAGCGCTCTTTCTAAAACACACACCTGACCAGGCCACTCACCTGTTTCAAACCCTCCAGTAGCTCCCCGGTACCCTCCTGGCTGAGAGCACCGTCCACCTGCGGCTCCTGCTCATTATGCCACCCTCTTTCTCAAGGCCTGCCCTCCTCCCTGCTCTGGCACTGAGTTGTGTCTTCAGCTGCTCACATGCACCCAGCTCCCGCTCTCAGGCTGGTCTTCATATCCATTCCCTTAATTTGGTATCTACTCCTCACTCACCTGGCTGGTCAAGGTTAAACATAACTTCTTTCAGACTGCCTTTCTAGACACACCCAAATCCAACCACACCCCCTGTTCTCCTGAGGTCAAGGTTAACTGCCCTGCCACTGTTTCTATCCCCTTTTTATACTGTCCTCTAAATGTAGTTTTATTTGCTCTCTCTCACTAGACTAAATGTTAGATGAGGTACTCAAAAGTATTCATTTCGCACAGAAATTCACGGGTGAATAAACAATTATTTTAATTCAGCTCTCCTGGGATCTGGAGACTAACCCCTAGTAAAAAACAAACAAACAAACAAAACCCAAAAAGACAAAAAACTAAATATTGTGTGAGTTGTATCTTGCTCACAGTTGAAACAATACGCAACCATCTCTGACCTGAGAATAAAACTGCTGAAGAAAGGGCTTTTTCACTGCAGGCATTACAGCATCCAGATGGGGCTGAAGGAACTCAAATTGTTCAGCCAGGAACACCCTAAAAGGAATAAATAAACTATTGTGTGAACAAAGTGCAGGATTTAGAGCCTTACACTATTTTTGTACAAGTCATCTTTCAGATCTCTAAACAAAAGTTTGACAATTAAAATTACTTTCAATTTTAGGGGACTACCTTGTACTACCACTTGACATACTCATTTACAATCTACATGAAAAATTAATGTTGAGCTTGTAACTGAATGTGAGCTGAGGTAGAAGAAGGGTGACTTTAGAAGAGTTAATCCCAATACCAAGGTGTAGAGTTATGCTGCGTTGTGTGGAAAAGATGGGTGCAAGTAACACAAAAGACTGATAAAAGAATACAGAAGTATTTTTTGAAGGGATTTCTTTTAAGGATTGCATTCAATTATACAGAACAGACCCTTGAATTCACAGATTTAACATCTGACCCTTTTCAGAAGTTACCCAAACATTCATAACATACAACAAATGAATGTGGCTCAGACATACATGTGAACTTTAGGGTCAGGGGCTGGTATGCAGGAATGGGAGTCATGCGGCTGGAAGATACCACGGATGCACTATTTTTCTTCTACTTTGTGTTATGTACACAAAAGCTCTTAAATTAGAATTGGTTACATTTTATAAAAGACGTTATATGATTTAATTGGACATTTGGGGATTTATAAAGATCAGGAAGCATTTTTGCTGATGTCAAGGGTTAACTATATTTAACACTAAGATGACAATGCAGCAGTTTTGTTTTTTTTTAAATACCGTATATTTTTATTTATTTATTTATTTATTTATTTTTATATCTTTTTATATTTTTATAGAGAGTAATTATTTTATCTTCAGTGCATATTTATTTCTACTTTACTTTTGACAGATAGAGAGAGAGACAGAGACAGAGACAGCTAGAGAACCGAACTGTGGGAACTCCCCAGTTCAGCATGTGGGTCCGCCTGGGCCGGAGCCGGGATTCGATCCTCGGTCCTCGGGGCCTCAAAGCGAGCGCTCAACCCACTGAGCCGTCCCGGCTTTCCCTCTATTTATTTATTTTTGACAGAGAGAGTGAGAGAGAGAGAGATACAGAGACGGAGAGAGAACTGCACTGGGGGAGCTCCCAGTTCAGCATATGGGTCCGAACGGGCCGGGGCCGGGATTCGATCCCCAGTCCCCGGCGCTGCAAAGTGAGCGCCCAACCCACCGAGCCATCCCGGCTTCCCCAGCGGTTTCTTTAGAATCAAAGTTTTATATGAAAATAGAAAGTATACTACAACATGCTTTTTAAAAGCTGTATTTAAAGCAAGAATCATGTTGCTAAAGACTGAAATGTAAAAGATTGCCAACTATATAACTGAAAACCAACCAGGTAGTTTTAAAAATCAATTGGTAATCTATTTTAGGGTTCACTTCTCAGAAATAAATAAGTGATATTTAGAAGTGGAAAATGTATATGCTAGAAGCCTAATTATGCAATGCTTACTTTAATGACCTTTCTTAAGTATTTAATAACAAAGCAACTGTTTTTAACAACTTACAAGGATTCTGTGGCTACCACTCTTTCGGCCAATCCATATAATGTATCCCCAGATGTCAAAACCACTAGATGACTGAGGTGTGGGCTTGGTACCTTCTCCTTCCTCTCTTCTGCTGCTGTGAGCGGGGCAGTAGGATCAGCTGAAACTTCCTGAAAAAAATAACATACATTTACACACAGCCTGAAGCAATTCGAATAGCAATAACCCATGTGATTTGACAAAATTGGAACTCTTAGGCATACATTAATTACATTTAACGCCTATTCTTTTTTTTCTTTTATATTTTCTAACTACTGGAACTTTCCCTTGTATGCCAAGTGAAAATGATCCAACTCTTTAAGCTATTATTCAAGTATGATCTAAAGCTGGCCGACACAAGGAATCTTTACAAAATGACAGAATTTCATAGAGACAATAGTGAGATGCCTTTCAAGAACTTGTAAATGAGAAATAAGAGCTTGCCCCTTGAGAACCAAAGCTGGTAAAATTCAAAATTATGGTGTGATTAACCATTTCACACTCAAACCTTAATCAAGATAACTATGGGTATAATCTCAAGAAGAAAAGACTAGTCTGTAGAAATAAACTGAAACAGAATCAACCATACCACATATGTCTGGGGACAGATCACTGTCCAGAAGGAAGAATGGTTGAATGGAATAAAAGAAAGGAATGCCCAAAAAGCAGAATATGTTAAGATTTAAAAGATCCTCAAAAAAAATTATAGCACAAAAACTGGATACAAAAAATCTAAAGTGTATAAAATGTAAATCTAGATTACTTTTTAAATCAATTACATAGTCACAAATCACCAACATTTTCCTGATGAATAAACAGACATCAAAAACATAAGACTCTGGGAGCTTAACTTGGGTTTATAAACTCAGCAAATGGAAATAAAACTATAAAACTTTCAGGTCAGCGAATGGTTTTATTCTTCTTTAGTTCTTTTATATAACCTATCTTCTACTAAAGATATCATTTCTCTTGAATCTCTAATATTCAATTAGTGTTTAAAAGTTTATTTGGAAACAACTGTGCTTCCCTAGGCAGAATCGGTATAAGGGTGGTATAAATGTTAATCAATTTCACAGCACCATTATTTATTTCCTTCTACCAAAAAGAAAAATAATCATCCCACTTCTGAAAAAAAGAAATCAAAAAGTACATACTGTTTGGTACCAACTGGTTGCCTGTACTATCTAATTCTAGAGGACATTTAATCACCATCTACCAGACTACCCAAGTGAAGAATCTTGAACTTATTCACAACTCCTCTTCCTCCTCACTTTCTAAATAGACATCTCTCCTGTTCTTTTCTTTTCATGTCACCACTTTATCAGGATCAAGACCACAGCATTCTTGACTAGACTATTCTAAAAGTTCCCTAATGGAGACCTCTCTCTTTAGCTTCTTCTGTTTCTACTCTACTTCCCATACAGTTAACTGGCTAATTTTTCTACAACACCCAGGTGATCTTTCTAAATTGAAGACATGATCACAACACTCCCTAGTTTAAAAGTATGCAATGACTGTCCATTCCTTATAGGAAAAAGCCTAAACTTCTTATCATGATATTACTCCTTTACAACCGATACCAGTTACCTTGCCAGCTGCATTTCAGGGTAATCTTCTATATCCCTAAGGTCTAGTCACACTAGCCTACTTGCTATACCTGTCCTACTAACACTCTTGCCTTATCAGCTCCCTACCCTGTGTCTGCTAGCTCTCTCCTCTTTTTCTTTTTTAACTCTGAGATCATATTCACTTCCTTTCCATAACTTTCTTAGTCACCCAGGAAGAATTAGTAACTTACCTGTGCTAATGTTATCAACACATAAACAACTGTCTGTGTGGCATAAAGTGTTCTTTACCAGGCTATCCCTTGCCTCATTGTGATTCTTAGAGGGTAGGGACCAATTTCATCATCTTTGTATCTCAAGACCTTGGAGTGCCCTCTGGCATTAACAGGCCGCAATTTGCTTAATTGATGGAGATAGTAAGAGTCTTCATTTCCTCTCCTCTTGTTCTCTTTCAAACCCAGCCAAGGCTTTCATCCGCCTCACTCCCCAAAAAGTTATCAAGGGCCCCAATTGCCTCCTTATGGCCAAATCCAATAGTCAATTTTGAATACTCATTTTATTTAACCAATGTGTAGCATTCTACATGGCTGATCACAAAAAACCTTCTTCATTTAGTTTCCTGAAAACTACATCCCCCTGACTTTTCTCCTATACCACTGGCCACTTTTCAGACTCCTTTGCTAGTCTGTCCTCCTTTCCTTGACCTTGAAACAGCACAGTGCCCTACAGTTCAGTCCTCAGACTTCTCTCACATTCTATTCCCTACCATGACTCCATCCAATCCCACAGTTTTAAATGCCATCCACCAAATGCCAATAGCTCAAAATTTATATACTAATTCTGACCTCTCTCACCTTTCATGCATTTAATATACCTGAAACTGAACTCTTGATGTCCTTCTCAAATGTGTCCCTTCTAAAAGTCTTATCCATCTCCAGTAATGGCACCTCTATTCTCCAGAAGTTAGGTGTCATCCTTGACTCCTCTCAGTGTCACACCCCACAAACAATCTACCAACAAATCTTGATGGGTCCACCTTCAAAACAGATCCAGAATCTGACCATGTCTCACTACTTCTTCCACTAACTCTTTGGTATAAGTCACCTCCTTTCTCTCCTTAACTGTCACACACTGCAGTGAAAATAATTCTCTTTTAAATAATTAAGCCAGATAATGTCAATTCTGCTTACACCTCTTCAATGGCTTCCTGCCTTCCTTAGAGTAAAATCCAAAGGTTCTACAAGATCTCAGCTCTGGCTATCTCTCTGGTTTCATATTTCACTGACCTGCTTGCTTGTTTCATGCCAGTTATACTGGTTTCTTTGCTGTTCCTAGATCAATTATGGTTCTACTTCAGGGTCTTTGAATTTCCTGTTTCCTCAATAGAAAACTCCGCCCCCCCCCAAAAAAAAACCTTATCTTTCTACTAGAATATAAACCATACATGGGTAAACAGTTTTGTCTGGTTTCTGCCTCCCCCCCAAAATTATATTTTTAACTCCCAGAACAGTGCCTGGCATCACGTATAGTGTTCAATATGCAGGTACTAGATAAATGTCTGTTTAATAACTTCTCATCCATATGGCTCACTCTCCCATTTCTTCCAGGGATCAACTTCAATGCTACCTTCTCAAAGGGCCCTCCTCTGATTACCTAAATAAAATCACACCCTTTTCCTCTGCATTCTACCCATTTTTCCTTAGTTCTTCACTATTCTCAATGCAATCCAACAGTAAATAAGATATTCATTTATTCTTTATCTACCTCCTCCATTAGAGGAACCATCAGTCTTCCATACAAAGTACCTAGGCATTCAATATGTATTATGTTAAATGAATAATAAAGATAGCTATCTATCATGCGTCCCCTGAGTCTTGTCTGCTCATCACAGAGCTCCTTGCCTTTGGTCTATTTCTAGTACCTCCTATAGATGGGGTACCCAACCCCCAGAACAGTAAAGAACTGGGTTGTACAGCAGGTGAGTGGTGGGCAACTGAGCAAAGCTTCATCTATATGTACAGTTGCTCCCCATCACTCGCATTATCACCTGCGCTTGTCAGATCAGTAGTGGCATTAGATTCTCAGAGAAGAGCGACCCCTACTGTGACATGCAAATGTGAGGGATCTAGGTTGCATACTCCTTATAAGAATCTAGTGCCTGATGATCTGAGGTGGAGCTGAGGAGGTGACGCTAGCGCTGGGGAGTGGCTGCAAATCAGATTAACATTAGCAATTAGCAGAGAAGTT
Organism: Craseonycteris thonglongyai; assembly: GCA_004027555.1. Taxonomy (NCBI): domain Eukaryota; kingdom Metazoa; phylum Chordata; class Mammalia; order Chiroptera; family Craseonycteridae; genus Craseonycteris; species Craseonycteris thonglongyai. The sequence continues at coordinate 10,912 of PVKE010032164.1, forward strand.
TGACTGCACAGAGACCATAAAAAATCAATTGCTTGCTGATTCGTATCAAAACCCTATCAGTGAGTAGCAAGTAGCTGCATCTGGTATTAGGCTTTATAGTGGCGAGCTGATGTACTTTAACTGTACAGTTGCATCTGGTGGCAGGCTTTAAGTCAGAATTGACACTTAGTCCATGTGTGGCTCACCCATTATTTTATTTATCAGTTTCATTGCACCTCTTTCCCATACTAACCCCTTGTCTCAGTCACAATTTTGGTAAGCCCACGAGCTAACCCTTGCCAAAATGAGTCACTGGAGAGTTTCTTTGAAAAGGCGGAAAGACCCAGTGATGAGACAGCAGCAGACTTTAAGACTGCCAACAAAAAGAAAGCTGCATTTAAAAGAAAATACCAAGTGTCCTACTTAAACTACAGTTCATTGCAACAGATAGTAATTATTTCATTACATATTATAATAATAATAGAAATAAAGTGCACAATAAATGTAATGTGCTTGAATCATCTCAAAACCATCCCCCCTGCCTCGGGTCCATGGAAAACTGTCTTTCACAAAACCAGTCCCTGGTGCCAAAAGGGCAGGGACCGCTGTCTTGTAACAGTTTGCATTTTTTCTCAGTCCCGAGTAGTGAATATCCATCTCAGAGCAAGTCAATAATGGTGAGACCTAAAACCTTCAGACAAGAAAATGGGGGAGGAGAACTCACTTGGGACAGATTGCGAGGCTAGCCAAAGTGGTTCCAATGGGGTGAAAATAGGAATAACAGAAAGAGGATAGTTCTTAAAAGGTAGATTTGGCTGCATAATAACAACCACATGCTCTTATGCAGGAGTGTCAGGCAGGGAGGGATACTCTGGGTAGTTATAGTTCCCTAAGGAAGGAGAGGTTCCACCAGAAGTTGACAGCCACCTGGTATGTATAAATACTTTATAGGTTAAGTGAGCATAGATTAGCTTCCTTCTGTGATTTTATGAGTAAGAATCTGGAGTATTACACTCCAGAAGTACAACAAAATCTCCTTCTAAACATTAAAGACATCCTGTTTTAAAATATTTCATAATTTAACAAATACTGATATAAACTTCTGCCAATATTGCACAACCTCAATTGAAAATAGCTCCAGGATAACTGTGCATACCATACACTTATAATTGTAGAGTTACTTTGAATTTTATTCTTTTATTAGATATCACTATATATACAACTTATAAAATTAAGAGTTTCTTTGAATTTAGATACTAACTAGTTAGTGTAGGACAGAAGAGGGAGGGGGGCTGATGCTATGGAAGGCAAAGAGAGTACAATCTGTAGCCTGAGGAAATGCAGTTTATCTCCAGGGTGACAGGAGAGACCAAAAGCACTTTCCTAACTAGGCACCTTCTTACTTTCCTCCAATTCAAACGTGCTGAGTTGCCCTTTGCTCACACAGCTCTTTCACAAAAACATTCTTGCAGAGTTGTTGGGATTACTGTCCTCACTTCAGGAGGTTTTCATTAAATGCCCTCCTTTATCTGTTATTATGGTAATTATCTGCTTATAGGCTAAAGTTCTATGTTTACATTTAAGGAAATATGCTTGAAGAGAGCAAGAGAGTCACAAAAATGTCAAGCTGACATAAGTAAAATGGTATGTGCTCACTTAATGGATCAGTGCTGCAGCTTATACCAGTATAATCAAAGAGTTATAAAACTATTTGAAAACACTGAAAAATGAAAACTTACCGGTAATCAGTCTTTTCTTCTCACAGTGAAAATCACACTTTTTGTTTAGTCTTTCCTGCTACCATATTTATGGACTTTTCTGGACCAATTTAAAATACATTTTTAGTCTCAAAGATTTAAAGTTGGCCAAAGGTCTTAAGCAAACAATTTAGCATCAAGTAGATAACTAAAAATTCCCATCTGATACCATTATCATCTACACCAGCTTCCTTTCCTACTTTTCCTATCAGGCCCCCTTTCTTAGATTTTTATTTGATGTATTAAACAAATTTGCTTAGTTTACACTGAATTTATATGATAAATGATTTCTGGTGGCATTTTGAAGACCATAATGATTCCATTTGCCTTTTACAGCTTAAAGAAAAGCAAAACTTAGAAGATAAATATGAATGAAATAAAAGTAGTACAAAAGTGCTTATTAAAATGTTAACTAACACACAGAAGAAGTATAAACAAAACTACTACTTCAATCTAGTGGTTCCAGATTGATTAGGCTATAAATTATTTTAATAGCCAACAAATGTATTGAATAGCAAGAAGTCAATTAATGTTCTCTGCTAACGTAGATGTAAACTAATGAAGTGAAAAAAATTAATATATCAGCTTATGAAAACCTGAGATTAAGGTCTAGTAAGTGACAAATGTATTTTCTAAAACAATAAACCAATGCTTATGTATGAGTAATAATTTAGCATGTAAAACATTGGAAACTAATGAAAAATTTCAGAAAAACTTGTAGTGTACTGCTGTAGAGTCTTATCCTCCAGAAAAATAAGGATCCCAGAGAGGTCCTGTTAAAGGTCAACATGCTTCACAAGATGCAGTCTTTAAGAGATGGTAAAAATAAGGACATAAAGAAAAGACATCTTTAAAAGACAAGATGCCAAAGAGAAAACAGGCATACTGATCCATTTATTTATTGAAGAGAGGGGTAAAGTTGCTGTTTAAAAACACATTCCTAAAATGACTACTATAACAGTTAAGGAAAAAATTTACCCAGTGAGCACAGACCTAGTTAAGACAGACACTACAGATACATTGTTATCAGCAGATGAGTGGCAGCTTATCTTACAGAACCCTTAGTGTGGTCCAACTGTTTACTCGGTCATGCTATTTCATTATACAATAGATGGCAAAATCTGAAACATTAAATCCATGCCAAAGGGTCAGATCTGGAACTGTGGATTGACCATAATTAGCTAGTAACTAGCAGAGATGACAGAAAAACATCAGAGGGAATGACTTGGGGGTAAAATTCGGCCCTTTCAGTCTTGAGCCATTCAGCAAGAAAGAAGAAAAACTTCAACTGTAGACAATGGACTGTACAAAATAAAGACAAAAAAAAAAAAAAAAAAAAAAAAAAAAAAAAAAGATGACTGTGTCCAATGAGGAGCTCTGACTGAAAATGAGGATCAGGCTTAAATGAATAACAAAGCCAAGAAAACAAGCCAGGTTATGCCAGAAGACATGAAACTCATAGATTAGAATTTATTAATTTATTCTATGAACGTTTATGGGTGAAATGCTGTGTGCCAAGGTAAGTGCCATGAAAAAATAATATATATAAGTATGTAAATATATAAATATACAAGTATAAATATATATGTGCCTGGCAAAAAGACCTCTAAATGGTAAGAGAGATGAATGAGATGGATACAGCTTACTTCCTGTGCTCACCTGAGCTATCAGCACATGCCTCTCACTTTATTCACATCTCTGCTCAAAGACCACTGTTTATCATTCAGCTGTGTTTTCTTAGCATTTATAAGTATCTGATACTACATTATGTACTTTTTTATCTGTCTCTGCCTCAATCAAATAAAAGTTCCAGGAAGACAGAAAGTACCTCTTTGGTGCATTGATGAATTTACAGTACTACAACAATGTCTGGCATATAATAATTATTTCCCCAAGTATTTCTTAAAAGAATGATCACATTGTTTTATAGAAACTTCCATAGCAGAAGTATGCACATAATACAGAGTTTATGAGAAAAAAGGAACACAACTGCTTGTTTGGGAAGGTGAAGAACAAAAGATTTGGGGAGGAATCCTGGGTGTGAATGTAGACAGCAGAAAAACACTGAATGACAAAAATCTCTGGCTATAATGAGCAACCACAAGAAAAAGGAAGTTCCTATTTTAAAGGCTTATGTTAGCTTAAACACTATGGAGGGTCAGCCCTGTTTTTCAACCAACCTGTCTTCTTAAAACACACATCATGTGACACAGTCAAGAATCCAGACCCACTACTGCATAGCCAACTAAACTTCTTGAATTTCAAGGTCATTCATAAAGTGGTCCTAATCACTCTGCCCCATCACAACGACCTACCAAACCTATGGCCAGGGTTCCTCCCACCTCAGGGCCCTTGCTCAGCCTTTGTACCTTAATCTGAATACCACTCTCGCTTCTTTTCCTAAAAAGTCCATGACTGTTTTTCAAAATCGAACACAAGTTTCATTTCCTCCTTTAAGCATTCTCTGACATCACACCTGCACAGAAACCTTTCCTCTCTTTGAACTTGGACTAGACGGACAGTCAATCTCATATTCTTTCATGTGCACCAGTCATCTCTCTCCAATCAGAATATAAGAAACCTCCATTTTACTTCCCACCATCACTTAGTGTAATACTAAGACTCAGGAGCTCACTCACGATACATATAGACTTGTAAGGGATGTCTGAAAAATATCCAGCTTTTTAACCATTCTCGTAATATTGACAATGGCTAGACTTTTTACCAGACAGCTCTTGTATATTTGCATGCAGTTGATTAGATGGCTAATTTCTAGTTTAAATAACCCAAAAGAACTGATTCCTAGGGATTACTTACCAGATCAATAAGGCTCTCTTGTATTCTGTTTAGAGTTGTTCTTAGTCTACTACTACTAAGGCCTAGTCCTGTTGATTCCAACTGAAAAAGAAAATAGAAGGCATGTTAAATCGCTCTGGAGATTATCTAACAAACATTATAACTTCAAATTAACCAGTCAAGTATCTGATGAGTTCTCATATTCAGATATTTAGCCTTCAGAGGATTTCCAAATTGCAATAAAAATTCCAAAATATCAAACAAGAAGTCAAACATTAGACCTCCAGGGAATGAGAGAACTATTTACACATGTGTATTTACAGGTCACACTAACATCTATCAATCTAATGAACTTATCAGGAAAGAGTTTACCAGAATTTCCTTTTCACAAGTTATTATTTGTAGTTATAATACTTAAGATTTTAGGCATTTAAAGATAGTATGTTATGTTGCATTTATGTAGAAGCATAATAATATAGTGTTGCTAATTTATTTTTTAATACAAATTAGAGACAGTCTAACTCCTCATTCAAAAATTAATGAATATATTTTGTTCAATAAATATTTCACAGTATAGAATTTTCTTTATACAACAAAGCTAAAGCACTTATAAAAAAATCTTCATATAAGAATATAAATAGGAAGTAAGAATTGACTGTTAAGGCAAGAAAAGTTGTCTTTTTGTGTGATGGTTCAGTTGATGAATATAAATTTAATATAAAGGAAATCATAAATACACAGAGACATCTGGGGAAATGTTAAAATAGTCTGTATGTGCCAATAAATTGAAAGCTTTACTAATAGTAAACTACAAAATATAAAATCCCACTAATGGATTCATAGAAATTATGTGTATGTGTATATACGCAACATACATACACATTATTGTTCTTTATCCCTTCCTAATAATCTGATGAGCCAATAAGTTTAAAACTTTATTAATGGTAAACTACAAAATATAAAATCCCATTAATTGATTCATAGAAATTATGTGTGCGCGTGTATACACAAACATACATACACATTATTGTTCCTTATCCCTTCCTATCTGAAATACAAGAATGAGAAACTACTTACACAACATGCATTAGAAACCTTCAAGGCAAAATAGTTGTGTGATGACATGGTATAGTAAAATACAAACCAATTTTATATGGTAATTTTACATTTTATTTTCAATAGGGTTTATAGACTTCTATAATTCATTTTCCTCTTTTTTCACTAGTATTATTACATATAGTTCTATTCTGCCATCTTTAAGTATACAGTTTGATGAATCTGGTAATTGATGTCTAGTAGCACCAATCAAGATACGGAAGAGTTCCCTCACCTTTAAAAATGTCCTCAGGCCTTTTGAACCTGATGCCTTCCTCTATCTTTGACCCCTGATCTGCTATCACTGTTAGTTTTGCCTTTTCTAAAATTCCATATAAATGGGATCACACAGCATGTAGTCTTTTGCATTCAACTTCTTTCTTGTGTTTAGCATGCTTTTGAGATTCATCCTATTGTAAGTCTAATTAGTGAAACTTATAAAACCTAGTATTTCATGCTCTTTTATTACTTAATAATTAGTATGCCATAGTATGGATACAGCAGTCTTTTTATTTATTCACCACTCAATGAACATTTGGGTTCTAGTTTGGGCTACTTGAATAATGCCAATATAAATATTCACATATAGTCTTTGCATGGACAACATTTTCAGTTCTCCTGGGTAAATTCCAAGAAGTCAAATTTCTGGTTTATATATTTTTAATTTTATAAGGCACCGCCATACTGTTTTCCAAAGTGGCAGTACCAATTTTCATTTCTACAAGCAATGTATGCAAATTATACCTGCTCCACTGAATGGACATTCACACACTGAATGTTTATTGCCCCCCTACGCCCGCCTCTGTCGCAGCCACCGAATTCATATGTTGAAGCCATTACCCCCAATGCAATGCTATTTGGGTGACAACTAGGGTTAGATGAGGTCATGAGGGTGGGCCCTAATGATGAGATCAGCACCCTTTTATGAGAGAAATACAAGAGAACTTGTTCTCCCCCTCTATGGGAAGAGTGAAAGCCAAGTAAAGATACAGCTAGGAGGCAGCCAATTTTCTATCTGTAGCTATAATTAAATTTTTTCATTCTCTTGAATTCTGTAAATTATTACTTTATCTATTTTGAAGCTCTATTACAAGGCACATACACATTTACCATCATTATGTCTTCTAGTTGAATGGACTCTTAGATCATTATGAGTCCTTCTATCTCTGGTAATACATATTGTTCTCAAATTTATTTATTTATTTAAAGATTTATATTGTTTAGAGAATAATAACAAGAAAAAAGTCTATACATGTTCAGTACAGACACACCATCGTAGGCCTAATTAGACAATACACATCAGCAAAAACATATTTTATATTTTTTGGAATATCTTCAACCCATAGTTGGCTCCATGGATGTGGAACCTGCACCTATGAAAGGTTATAATAAGTCTATAGCCATTTTCAAGATACAGTTTTATCATAAGGTATTCCATTATATGTTTTTGTGCTTATTCTGCTTTGCTATTCATTTGGCATCTTGTATCTGCAAATTTTTGGCTAATGTTTCTTCAAATATTTTTTCTACCTCATTCTATCTCTCATTTCCATCTGGTATTCTAATTCCATGTGTATTTGAGCATCAGATATAACTTAACATGTCCCTAAGGTTTTGATCAATTTTGTCTTCCAATCTTTTTTCTCTATATTCTTCATTTTGAATAATTTCTATTAGTTTATCTTCAATTTCCTATGTTACCGTATTTTCCGGCGTATAAGACGACCCCCTAATTTTACAGTTAAAACATAGGTTTAGGCCTATATTCACTGTATAAGACTACCCCCCACTTCTGAGGCAACACCAGTTCTTTTTTTAATTAAATTTTTAATGAATGACATTTTTCGAACATACCGTAATATACCGTACATTGATACGATAAATGGACGGTCTCTTCACAGATGGCAATGCCATGAACTTGACCGAGAAACAAGAAATCCAAAAGAGAACATTAACAATGATGGCATCATCTGGAAAGAAAATTACATGAAGAACTTGCAGAAAACGCTTGTTTGTGACTGACTGGGATGATAAGAGGTTTTTCTAGGCAGAGGAGCATTGTGAGCTTAAAATCCTTCAAAATCCTCATCATGTTC
>PVKE010032165.1:0-18630 GCA_004027555.1 Craseonycteris thonglongyai
AAAATAAGAAAACAAAATATTAAACAAACAAACAAAAAAAGCTCTAGGGGAAGCCAGGATGGCTCAGTGGGTTAAGCGCTCACTTTGTAGCGCCAGGGACCGAGGATCAAATCCCGGCCCTTGCAGAACCATATGCTGAACTGGGAGCTCCCCCAGTTCAGTTCTCTCTCTGTCTCTGTCTCTGTATCTCTCTCTCTCTCTCTCTCTCTCTCTCTCTCTCTCTCTCTCTCTGTCAAAAAAAAATAATAAATAAATAAATAATTTTAAAAAAAAAAAGCTCTAGTCTAAGGAAGGCATATAAAGAGGAAAAGGGAGCAAAGAACATGTAGGACAAATAGAAAACGAACTGCAAGCTGTTAGATGTAAACCCAACTATATCAAGAATTACATTAACTGTAAATGGATTAAACATACAGATTAAAAGACAAATTGCCAGACTAGATTTAAAAAGCAGGATACAACTATGTTGTCTACAAAAAACACATTAGTATAGACACAGCAGGTAAAAATAAAAAGAGGGGAAAACATACACATGGAAACACTCATCATAAAGCAGGAGTGACTATCTTAACATAGAATAAAGTAGTTTGCAGGAGAATACATAATACCAGAGCTAAAAAGAAAACATATACAGTGATAAAATGGTCACAGTCCCAAATGTAAAACCACTTGGAAAAGCACTTTGGCAATTTCTTTTAAAAGTAAATAAGTAAAACTTACCATATGACTGAACAATTCCACCCCTAGCCATTTACCTACAAAAAAGAAAACATAAGTACACTGACTTACATGAATAATCTTAGCAGCTTTAGGATAACAGTCTCAAAACTAGAAACTACTCAAATTGTGTAATATTATTCAGCAATTAAAAGGAAAAACCATTACAAAACATCATTGTGAATCTCAAAAACATGCTGACTTAGAGTAGCCAATCACAAAAGAACACATATGTATTTAATTTTATCTATATGAAATTCTAGAACAGGTAAAACCTGCTGTTAGTGATATAAATTAAATCGGACATTGAGAGGGTCACTTGAATGAGAAGAAGCATAAGGGAATTTCAGGGTTGTGAAAATGTTCTATATCTTTCTTGAGACTGCAGTTACAAAAATATATGTATTTCTCAAAACTCATCGACCATACTTTTAAAATGGGAAAATTTTATTTCAGTAAATGATACCTCAATATATTGATTTAAAAAAAAAAAAAGTTTTAAGGAGAGTTAGCAGGGTTAAATGACACAGAAAAATATAACTCTGAGAATTGAACTTGTTTTCCTACAAGGATGCTGTTAGAAATTTTGGAAAGCACTATTATTGAAAAGATGAATAAAATCCAGGATGCAAGACATTTTAGTCATATTTACCTATGATAAATTAAATAGAAAATACATAACTTTTTCTCCTTCAATTAGCACTTCTCAAACTTTAATGTGCATAGGAACCACCTGGAGACATTGTTAAAATGCAGGTTCTGATTCAGAAAGGCCTGGATGAGACTTGATATTCTACCTTTCTAGCAAGATACCACGCAGAAGCATGCTTCTGGTTCATCTACTACACTTTGAGCAACAAGGATATAGATCAGCTTTATATTCCAACCATAAGTGAGGTCATATGTTGCCTGATTCTTTCAGTCTGACTTATTTCACTTAATAAGATGGTTTCAAGGTCCATCCATGTTGTCACAAATGACTGTATTTCATCTTTTCTTATCACTGAGTAGTATTCCATTGTGGAAATATACAACTTCTTTATCCAGTCATCTATCAAAGGACACTTTGGTTGTTTCCATGACTTGGCCACTGTGAACAGTGCTGCAATGACCATTCTGGTTTGGTGGTTACCTGAAGGTAAGAGGGGAGGGGGAAGGAAGAGTGTGTGTGTGGGGGCGGGGGGTAGTGGGCACCAGGTATATGGTGATGGAAGGAGAGCTGATTCTGGGTGGCGATCACATAGTGCAATGTATGGATGGTGTGGTGTGGAGTTGTACACATGGAAACTATATTGCTGACCAACATCACACCAATAAATTTAACAATAAAAAAAAGGACATAGATCACTTTTATGAGGCATTGATGGTTTGTACAAAGTGACAGTTTGGTCTATGGAATCCATTGCTACCATTAGTTACATGTAAATGAACAACTTGGCCCCCATTCTATTAGTGAATATAAACAGTACAGGTGCTTTTGATGCTGCGGAAAATAACAGTGATTTTACATCAGTAGCCTTGGGTTCAAGTCCCAGCTCTGTTTCTAATCAACTGATAATCTGGGCTATCACCCCTACACGGCAAATGAGAGATCTGATCGTTTCTCCTGTTGAGGTTATCGTGAAGGTTACAATAGAAAATGGAAGTGAAAGAAATTGCAGGAACAATAACAACCTTTTTAAAAATGTCTTAAAATGTCAAGCAAAGTGAGCAAAACAAGATCTTACTACCAGTTTTCAAAAGGAGTGAGACCTAAAATAAGAAGTGGGGCTCCGGGATTATCCCCATGGGCGGCAAGGAATGTGCCATATGATAATAGAGGGGCGCCCCATTTAAAAAAATAATCTGTAAAACATAAGTTTCTGTATTTAATATTATCCCTAAATTATGAAACTTGAAATAGGAACTTTCCCCTCATTACATACTTCCTACTGGAAGTAAACTGAAAAGTTCAGTAATAGTATTCTGCTTCAACCTGCTGATTTGAAACAAAGTCTTACCCATGCACCTCTGTCCCTTTCGCCCATCCACTCGTCACTCTCCAGCCCCCACTCCACGGCCTCCGCCCCGAGGCTGTAGTTTCCACTACGACTAGGGGAGAGGTGGTAACGGACTCCTCTATCTACTCGCCGGAGAAGGGGGAGTCCGGGGAACCACGTTCCAGTGAACTGTAAGAGACCCGCTCTACGAGAAGGGACACCCTGCGAAAATCCGAGCTGAGTACGCGGGGTTGGGCCAGGATGGGAGACGCGGGGACGCGTGGCAGCCCTGCGAGCGCGCACCTTTGCGCCCAGCCTGGCCACCCCCCGAGCACGCGAGGGGTGGCATGGGCGGGAGAAGGCGGGCCCCGGGCGGGAGAAGGCGGGCCCGGGCGGGAGAAGGCGGGGCCCGGCGCAGGGCAGCAGCCGCCTTCGCTGCGGACGGAAACAATAGTGCAAGAACCCCAGCCGCGCGGAGCTGGTGCGGCGCGTGGAGCGGCGCGTGGAGCCCGGCGGTAAAGACCCTGCGCCCTTGGCCCCGGCCCACCTGCGCCCCGGCCCCGCTGCCCTCGCGCTCCGAGCCTCGCGGTTCCTCGTGCTGCTGCTCGTGGGATACCCGACGGACAGACGGAGAGATGGACTTGGCACCCTGAGCAGCGGGCGCGCACCCGGGACGCCGGAGGCAGGGCGGGGGCCTGGCTTCCCGAAGCGCTGAGTCCGGCGGACCGGCTACCGTGACCCTCGGACATCATTTTCGGTGGGTAGGAGAAAACCCTGGGCGAGTAGAACCCATGTCTCCTTCCGGTCCGGCTTGGCCACCCCGCCTTCGGCGGTGCCGGACCTGCAACGTAGAGCCGTTGTCAGGCTTTGGACGCTGCGGGTACTTTGGACGCGGGCGGGACACCTTCCCCCGGTGTTCGCGTTTCCACGTGTATTTTCCTGCCGCCGATCACTGCCAGTAAGCCTCGCCGCGCTGAGTTAGCGAACCGTGTCTAAGGTTCGCACAGTGAAGTTGGCAACAGTGTCCCGAACAGGTCCTTTTTCTCGCATTTCACCGAGTTAAGTAGATTGACAGCCACCCCCACCCCACCCCAGCAGCTGAAAAGACCTTGCTGCTAAGGTCTGACGGTGCGTGGTTGGGGGATGGGGCAGACTAGCTGCCCACAGACTGCTTTCCTCCCGATACATAGTGTCACCCTATGGCAAGGCTTTATAACTAGGTTTGTGTCTTTGCACAGTAAAAGTATGATACTGAAATATAAGTATAGCAACCCGTGTTTGATGGGGCTGTTGCATTAGATAACACAGAACAGCATCCTGCTCTTTTCCTAGAAGTTCTAATATTGCCATATGCACAAGTTCTTGAAATTGCGTAAACTTTCCATTTCTATTTCTTAATAGGGGCACTATGAACGAAGAGGAGCAGTTTGTAAACATTGATTTGAATGATGACAACATTTGTAGTGTTTGTAAACTGGGAACAGACAAAGAAACACTCTCCTTCTGCCACGTCTGTTTTGAGCTAAATATTGAGGGTAAGGACAGAATATAGATTCATTTTATGGCATGAACTTTACACAACTTTTATGTGAACTAGTTATAAAGTAAAGCTAAAATTTCTTGAATGGTTGAAAATTATTCCCAATTTAAAGTATGGAGGTCTGTTAAAGATAAGTGTTTATGGAAACAAAGCTGAAATTAGCACAGCTATGAATTTAAGAGAAATCTTTTTTCTTTTTTTTTAACTCTACTAACCCTATTTCTGCTACTGTAAAAATGAGGTATGCATATTGACTGGCAAACATGTTTTCTGCTTTGAGAGCTTATTAAGTGGTCAGACTTTAACAGACATTTGTGTATAAATGTATGTGGTTTGCTGTTTTTTATTTTCTTGTGTTTTAACATTAAGAACTACCATAACCATTTACGTTGATGGGCAAATGTAATTTTATTCTTTTGGCCTACCACGCTAAAGCTAGAACTCCTCCCCAGTGCTGTGTTATTATCTAAAAATATATTTTTAAATTTTTATATACCCTCTTTTCAATGGTCACAAACACCTTTAGTTTTTAAAACTAAAAATCCTTTTAAAATTGCTTAATAAGGAAGCCAGGATGGCTCAGAGGGTTAAGTGTTAACTTTGCAGCCCCAGGGACCGAGGATTGGATCCTGGCCCTGGCCCTATGGACCTAGAGTGTGCTTCCCATGTGGGAGGCCCCCCAGTTGGGCTATCCCCCATTGGGCCCCTGGCTCAAGGGGGCATGCCTCTGACGTGGGAAGCCCCCAACCCAGTTCTAGCCCTGTGGGGCCCCACCCCCACCTGTGTGGAATGAAACCATGTCAAAAACTGATGGTGTCAATGATGTACAACTATGGAGACTGCTCTGGGCCCTCCCCCTTCTCTCTGCTCTCTGTCTCTCTCAAAAACAATAAAATCAATCTTTTTTTTTAATTGCTTAATAGTATCTCTAAAAGCCTATGAAAAAAATTTTTCCAATTCCAAAAAAAAAAAAAAAACTTATTGAAAGTTTTTGTTTGGATTAGTGCACATTATGTCTGTGGTAATCAATAATTTGCCCCCAAGAAACATGTGGGATGTGTTCTTTAATCTTGACGCTGTCATGATAAAGCTCTGATTTTTAAAAATATTTGAGTCACAATGAAAAGGAATCTTAATATTCTTTTTTTTAAGATTTATTTTTATTGTTTTTGACAGAGAGAGAGAGAGACAGAGACAGAGACTGGAGGGCCCAGAACAGTCTCCATAGTTGCACATCATTTGTTTTTCCACATAGTTTCATTCCACAGGTGGGCATGAGGCTGCACAGGGCAGAAACTGGGCCGGGGCCTCACCCTGGTGAGAACTGAACTGGGGGCACTCCCCAGTTCAGCACTCCCCAGTCCACATGGGCAGGGGCTGGGATTCGATCCTCAGTCCCCAGGGCTGCAAAGTGAGCGCTTAACCCACTGAGTCATCCTGGCTTCCCCAGTATTCTGATAATAAAGTTTGCCTGTCATTTGAATATTGAATTGTAACATCAGTAGAGAGATTTTGTTAGACCTTTAAATTTCAGGTAGTGTAAAGCAGTATTTCATTATTTTTTGCTGGTTTTTATACTTGGGAAAAGTGATTAGTTTTTGAAATGTTCTAGTAAAAACAAAAAAAAAGGAGAGAGAGAAAAGAAAAATTAGGATAATCTACCATGAGATTCCCAGTAGAACTTGTTCTTTAGATTGTTTTAGATCCTCTACAGTAAAAGTCAAACTTAAAACCATAAGTATACTACTGAAGTATCTGGAGTTAGTTATATGACATTCATCTTTTATTTAAGGTCATATTGGTTATGACAGTTTTGCTATTATACTCTAAAGAATTGCAGGTGCTGAACATGATAATTGATGGGAGATTATGGATTTCCTGTGGGTTTCATAGAATACATATAACTTTGGCTTTAATAAGTGTAGTAATTATAATTAATTTCAAGGGGATGACTTAAAAATATGATTCTTCTGTAGCATTTAAATTACCATGCCCTTAATCATGCTACAGTAAAAGATTATACATTTGTGTTCTTTGGAAATAGAATTGGTCCTATACTTTTACGTTGTAGGTTTTAATTTTAGATGGGCGAAAGCATTAGAAATGTTTTAGCTCAAACATGTAATTTACATTAAAGGAAACTGAGTGCCAGATAGTTGAACTGTTGAAGTTTGCTCTAGTGGTGATGGCTAGCCGTTGCTAAGTGTTAGGAGTTTACTGTGAGCACTTCTCTCCTAGGCACTGTACTGAGCACCTTATGTGGATTATCTTGTTCAACTGAAAATAGCCCTGGGATAGCTACCTTTATTCATTGTAAAGGTGATGGAACCTGCCCTTTAAGACCTAAGAAATTCACTTTAAAGTTGCACAGCAGGGGAAGCCGGGATGGCTTAGTGGGTTAAGGGCTCACTTTGCAACGCCGAGACGAGGATCCAGTCCCGGCCCATGCTGAACTGGGAGCCAGTTTGGTTTTCTCTCTGTCTCTGTTTTTGTATCTCTCTCTCTCTCTCTCTCTCTCTCTCTCTCTCTCTCTCTCTCTCTGTCAAAAATAAAAATAAATAAATAAAAATATATTAAAGTTGCACAGCAATAAATGTCAGTCCTGGTCTTTGAAGGCTGGCAATCTGGTTCTAGTGTATGTGGTTTTAAATCCATTGATCTACTGTCAATATTGAATTCACTTGATAGAGCTAATATTAGAAACCCGTTTTCCTGAATACTAACTGACTACCTTTACTATTCGGTCAGCCAACTTTTTCTAACGAGGGCTTCCTGTTAAGTCATCATTAATGGTATTCATGCTGTGCTAGAATTTTCAACAGAAATCTAAACTTTCATAATTGCTTTTCTACCTTTTTTGGTATGCCTTTTAACTGGTTTTCAGTCGTTGTATAAAATACAGTTTTCCACAGATACCGTCTTTATAGCATCTCATCTGATTACATGCATCAATATATAAGCACGATGTAAGTCCAACATTGTTGAAATATTAGTTATCTTTAATGTAGATAGAAAAAAAACAATCCTCAGTTTGAATTAGAACTATTTTATATTCTGTGTATGCTCAAAGTTTTATTTTTTTAATGCCAATTAAACCTTTGTGAGGAAAATTATTTTTTTTTAAACAGTTTTATTTTTTTTATTGTTTTTGACAGAGAGAGAGAAAAAGAGAGGGAGAGATGCAGAGACAGAGAGAGAAGTGAACTGGGGGCACTCCCCAGTTCAGCACGTGGGTCCACACCGGCCGGGGCTAGGATTCGATCCTTGGTCCCCGGGGCTTCAAAGCGAGTGCTTAACCCACTGAGCCATCCCGGCTTCCCTAGAAAAATTATTTTACAATTAGATTTTCTTCTCTATCTGAAGTCAGTTCTCAATTCTTGAAAATATAATACATTTTCATATTTACTATATTAACAAGGTACAGTCTCTTTCTATATCAGTAAACATTTTTTAATGTTTTTGCAGTTTTCTTTCACTTGCCAAGTTTCAACACAGTGCTAAGTTAATAAATGTTACAATGTTAAAAGGAACTTAGGGAAAGCTGGGATGGCTCAGTGGGTTAAGCTCTCGCTTTGAAGCCCCGGGGACCAAGGATTGAATCCCGGCCTCGGCCCATGTGGACCTACGTGCTGAACTGGGGTGTGCCCCCAGTTCAGTTCTTGCCAGGACCTATGTGGGAGGCGCCCAGCCCTGTTCCTGCCCTGCACAGCCCTGTGCCCACCTGTGGAGTGAAACTACATGGAAAACTACTGTCAACTATGGAGACTGCTCTGGGCCCTCCCCTTCTCTCTGTATCTCTCTGTCAAAAATCAATAAAATAAATCTTTTTTAAAAAGGAACTTATAAAAATAAGACTTTACTGGTTTGGTATAACTTTATTATAGTATAGTAATGTTGGTGTTGCCTGGTTTCTTAGCTAACTAATTGCTAGCTTTGCTCTAACGTAAGATGTCCCGTCTTTTCACTTCCCTGGGCTATGATAGGAGAATTGTCTTGGACCACATATAAAATATACTAATACCAATAATAGCTGATGAGCTAAAAAAAATAATCTCAAAAATGTCTCATCATGTTTTAAGAAAGTTTACAAATTTGCGTTGGGCCGTACTGAAAGCTGTCCTGGGCCACAGATTGGACATGCTTGCTCTAAAGCATTCTATTTATTTTTTTCAGCTAAAAGGCTAGATAAAAATTCTCTTGAGGAATTTTTAGGCTAGTTCTGAGTGCACAATTAGGCTAGTTTAATTAAAATGTTTTACAATTTTTGGATTGTTGCTCACATCAGGTCAAATGTGGTCTAATCAAATGCCTCTTGTTTAAAAGTTGTGTGTATGTATATATTTATAAAATAAAAAAGAAGAAAGAAATAGCAAAAGACTAATCTTGTAGGACAGATTTTGTATTCTGAGCATAGCTCTAAGTTAGTTGCCTTTTTTCCTATGACTTTAACTATAAAGAAATGGGTACCTCTATTTTATATACTTAAGAGACAAGGATGATATACTCCAGAGACCCAAGAAATATACTTTAAAGACTCAGAACTTTTCATATGTTCACAAGATTCATTTTTTGTTGCTGTAATTCACCATTAAAATAACATCTACGTCTAGTATTAGGAGACAGGTGCATAAACTTGTTAATACTAAGGCCTTAAGACACTATAAACATTTTTATGCATGAATGATCAAATATACTAATATGCATCATAGCTCATTGTGCTAAAATCTCTACAGCTATATAGTGACCAAATTACTATCATATATCCTAAGCTCTTGGGACTGGAAGGAAGGTCTCCCAGGGTGATGAGGAGCCAGTAATGAAACTCAGCTGTAATATAACAAAGTCAGAAATGAGATTAGAGAGGTAAAAAGATCCAGGATTCCATCTGTTACTTCATACTATCTGTCTCATTTTGTGCTAAAATGCTGTGCAAATAAT
The DNA here is from genome assembly GCA_004027555.1 of Craseonycteris thonglongyai. NCBI lineage: Eukaryota > Metazoa > Chordata > Mammalia > Chiroptera > Craseonycteridae > Craseonycteris > Craseonycteris thonglongyai. The sequence goes on from PVKE010032165.1 coordinate 9,175, forward strand.
AATTGGCTTCTGTTCTTTTCTATAGAGATAAAACTTCTTATAAGACTGGATTAATTCCCCTTTATGCCAGGCTAGGTATCCAGTGTAAGTTTATCTAACTAGTCAATTAGTAATGCTTACTGGTCCATTTTGAACTGTGTAGCCCATCTTACTCTTTATCTTCCCCTAATTTGTTGAACTTCCTAGAAGCCAACCAAAATTCAGATGCTGAGTAATCTTTGTAGCAAGAAAAATCTGTAGGTATTTTCTCTTGGTTAGGGCACTAATGAGCCCAGTCTTTTAATCTCATTCTTCCTTAATTCTCTGTGTCTTTGACTACACTCTTCATGTGGTCACTACTCAGCGAGCAGTTTGAATCTCAATATTGAATTCCGGATTTAATTTGGAGGTAAAGACTACTTAGTATATCAACAATTCTTACTCTGTTTTGCTTCTGACACAACAGCATCTTTCCACTTAGGTAAGAAGGAGCCACCATTTGTGATGGGGAAGCTGTGTATAGGTAACTCAATCTGGCATTAGCTTCTCTTGTTTCCCATAATGGCAAACATCATGCATTGGTATTAACTAAATGAGCATTTTTAAATATAAAACCTAGTGAGACTTTTCAACTTTAGCTCAGCTATCTTTGATGTACTTGGAAATATAGACACAAGATTAATTATTTTTTTCTTAACTGCCTTTCAGTGTCACTTTAAATAAATTTTGAACACTTAAAATGAATCTAATAGTAAAACCTCATTATTTGGACAGGAGTAGCAGGCAGGAATGGGAGTGGAAAGTTGATTTAATTGGTGATAAATTTAAATTACGGAATATTTTAAAAATAATTGAAACTAGGCTAATCTAGGAAAGACTTGTGACTTAACTAACAACCCATATGTATAAGGACTGAGGTTCCAGATTTTTACCCCTGTCCTAATTATTATGGTGGCCTCTCTTTATTAATAGTTAACTCCCAACCTTTTTGCCCTTTCAACTTTGTTAAGCTTTCTAATTATAAAGTCTAGGGTGAATTTAAATTAGGTTGCAAACAAATTTGGGTTGGGAGGATATATCCATTAGGAATTAAGTCTGGTTATATGTAACAGGAAATCCAAATAATAATGCTGAGATGAAATAAAATACAACTATACAAGGTAGGTGCTGTGTTAGATATGTTATTCCAATTTGATGAATGAGGAAATGAGAGTCTGGGTAGCTAGTCCAAAATCCACAGCTTAAAAGTTGAAACCCAAGTCTCTGGTTCCAAAGACCCCAAGTGCCTAAGTCATTTCTGCTTCCAAAGAAAATTGCATGGACTATTAAGAATTTAGGAAATATTAAGTAACTTTTAGACAAAGTTAGAGATGAATTACACAAATGTAAATACTTAACTCAGGAACAAAGTGTATGTCCCAAGAGATGCTTAATTTTAAAAAATATAATGTCTACCTATGGTATTATTTGATTAATACATATTCAGCAAAATATCTAAAAATACACATTTCTGATGACCTAAGAGAGTGGGATGAGGTATTCTCCATATAGATTGTAATCTAAACAATCTGTCAATAATACATCGTTTTTAGAACTCTTGGATTGGATTGATGCTCAGAGAGGATGGAAGAACTAAGAAGATAAAGGACACATGACAGGGACAGTGTAGTTTAAGGTGACCAGATTTTAACATTGGTAAAGCGGGACACCATTGACCCGGGGGGAGGGGGTTCTTGATTAAAAATTTGGTCTATCTCTCGCCGTTCCCTAGCTTGTCGTGCACTCTTTCCAAAAATCGGGACTTTTTTAAAACGCCATGGGATGCGGGACAAATTGTTAAAAATCGGGACTGTCCCGCTTTTCGTCTGGTCACCGTCTGCCTGAATTAGACTGAGGTCAGCTGGTAATGAGTCGCTGGTTCTAGCACTGCTCTCTGTCCTTCCAGTCACCCAGGTAATGGAGGCTAATGTACTTATCCTAATTAGTCTTTCTCTCAAGAGGGAATAGGGTTCTAAGTCAGTGGAGACAGTTAATGCAAACACGAGTGCAAATGTGAGCACCTATTTCTGGAATTGCACACCATCTCCCTTTTGGCTCATCAGCCCTAAAAGGTGGGCCTGGGGCACTTTCTAGAAAGAGAGCAAGAAATGGCTTAAGAAGTGGGGTTTCTAGTTTCTGAGTTTAGAGGATAATGAGTATTTAAACTTTGCTAACATCAATAGGACATTTCAGAAATATTTCAAATATACTTATAAATATTGTTAGTCTGTTAACTTTCTAATAAAACATAAGAAAATTTTCCAGTGTTTATTAAATTGAATATAATATAAAGACAACATAACTTTATATTTGTATAGCACTTTAGAGGTTGGAGCATAATTTTACAGCACCTTAAATCTCCACATTATAGAAAATTAACATTGAGTGTGAATTTCAAACAAGATAATACATGAAAAATGTATAAATGATTGAAATCAAAGGGACTAAGTAACATTGCAGAATTATAAAAATGTCATCAACTATATTTCTTGTTAGAGTGGATTTAAATTCTAATCCAATTTGGTATACCATCTGTTAGGATTTTGATAAACGGAATAAATCTGTTAAACACTAAGCCTTGGATTTATAGTTTGTAACAAGGAAACTGTTTTTATTTACAAATAATTTTAAACTTGTGTATGCATTTCTGGTAGCTTTTTGCCATTACTATTTAAACTATAAAACAATCAGGCAGAATAATGATTTGTGTATACCCATCAAAATCTAATCTCAGAATGAACGCTATGAGTGGTTGAGTCCATAGCAAGTTTTAGACACATTTATTCAATCACTAATATATTTTTCCATGTATTACCTTATTTAAAATTCACAGTTAATGTTCATTTTCTAAATAACAACATGGAGGTTAGCACCTTCTACCCTCTCTAACGTGCTGTACAGGTATACTTAATGTTTAACACTCATAACTGGAGGAATGATATGTACAGTGAATTTAATGAATAATAATTGCTAGTCAGTCTTGAAAGCAGAGCCCTTATGTTGAGGAAGTTGGTGATGATATTGGGAGGAGAGTTTCAAAATTAACATGAACTATCCTTTTACTAATACTTTTTCTGTCCTCAACTATTAAAGAAGATAATTTCTTTATTGGGAACAGTGTAAAATATTTTAAAGTTTTTGCGTCTTTCTACTTCCTTGTTAATACTGTTTGCTAATAGTACTTGCCCTGAAAACATTTGTTAACTTATTTTTAAACAAACTATTCTTCATAATCTTGACCATGTTACTTTGACTCACCAGATTTATTTCCAATATATCAACAGCCAATTTTATATTCAAAGCAATATTTGGCTAGTAGTAGAATAAATACAATATAGATAAAATATAACTCCTATATACTATATCAGAAAATTCTCCAGAAAATTCAGTTTTAGTTTACTGGTTGTATTTATTAACAAAATTGGTCTGATAAGTATCAGCAGTCAAAGTATCTTGGGAAGGAAATTAAAATTTTATGCTATATGCAGTTGCAACTGGAAGAACAATTTAATGCTCAGAGTTCATATTTTCTACCACTCTTAATTCATTTATTTGTCTCTCTATTTGATGTCTCTTATACTGATTCATCATCTGCCTATCTACAGGTATCTTCTCTGTAACCTGGCAGATTGACCAAAAAGATGATTAGAGTGGCAGAAGTGGTACTATCTCCCGTATTTAAAGCAAAAAAAAAAAAAAAAAATCAAGGAATAAATTATTACTGTCTTCCCCTGAAACCATCGTTCTTGAATCAGCCATGTTCATTCAAGTTTTCCTCTGTCTTTCCTCCCAACTTATTCTTCAGCCTCCTCATAATTTGCCAACTTCCTTTGCTTTTTCACTAGTGACCAATGCAATAAATAGTGACTAGTAGTCAATGCAATAAATAGTTTCATGTTCTTGCCATTTACAAAACCTGACTTTAACATTTCCCTCTTACCTGAAACATTCTACTGTATGGGTTCTGTGATAAAATAGTTCTGACTTCTAATTTTTGCCCATTTTTCTTTCTGTCTTCTTCCCAGGTTATTGGCTATTTACATGTTCCTTTAATTATACTAGTGTTTCATTGAATTCTATCCTTATCTGTCTTCTCATGTTATACTCATCTATTTCTTTCATCACAATGGCTTCAGCTATACCTCTGTAAGCTAATGGAACTCCCCAAACATCACCAGGCCAAATATTCTTCTGTCAGACCTGTATATCCAACTGCCTGCTTGACCCCCTTGATTTAGATCATCTACAGATGTCTTGAAGTTAAGTTTCTCAAACTAAATTTACCTCTTACTTTCATACACAAATAAATTCTATATTTCATTCATCTTTGGTTCACGTGGAACTCCAGGTTCCATATCCCAGAGATTTTGATTATGTAGATCTAGAGTTGAGTCTAGGAATTTGCATTTTAACAACTCCAGCTGACTTTCAATGTAGGTGGTGGTCTAAGGAACGAACTCTGAAAAACTACACTTACTAAATTAATGGTTCCAAGTTCTTCAGGACTTTGTATATAAAGTTATGTAGGTACATTGATGAACTAGGGCTGAAATCTTGCCTAAGCCATGCTTTTCAGCTTTTCGTGCCCTGGCAGTGATGGGGTTCCAGCTTGCCTTTGCAAATGGGCCTATGGGCTAACAGTAGCCCTTATCTGTTACCCTCATGGCTTTCCTCCTACCCACCCTCTCTCCCAGCACTCTGTCCCTGAGTCTCCTATTGATTCTCTCCGATCTGTTCCCTACTTTTTGTTCCCACTGCTACACCTTTGTCCAGGCCCTTATTCTTTCTTACCAGTATTACCTCAAGACCCACTTTAGTTTCATAAACTTAATCCCCCTTAACCCACACCCCCAGTTCCTCTCTCTCAGCATCACCAGAAAGGTCTTTAAAGTACTAATCTGATCATGCCATTCATTGTCTTAGAACTTGCCATTGATTCCTTGCCATTTTTATCAGGTTAAGCTGTTAACCCCCTACCATGACACATAAGACATTTTATGACCAAGTATCTGCTTACCTGCCCACCTTCATTTCTCATCTCCAAAGTCACTACAAGCCAGTCATGTGGACCACTCCTTCCCACCAGTCTCCACCCTTTCTTTCTTACTTACCTATTTTTCCCTGTCCTAAACACCATTTACTTGTCATTCCTCCTAGTATACTGCGTCTACTTAATTTTTGGAGTACGTGTATTTAATAGAGGTGATGAGAAATAATATTATTGCCTGTGTTCACAGGGCTACTGTGAGGGTCACAACAGATGTTAAGTATAGGACCCTTTTGGTAACTGTAGTTTGCAATGCAAATGTTAGTATTAAGTTAAATTCACATATAAAAGGGTTTTGTTCTCATCTCATCAGAATAGATGCAATACTACTGAAAAGACTGCTATGATTGGTTGGTATAAACATCTTCTCCATTGACATAGTTTAATGTTTTATGTACATGAGTTTACCTTTCTAAGACTTGGTTTTCAGTGGGTATTTTTTGCTCAAGCTGCCATTGTTTCCCTTATGTAGCAGCTAGCTGCTCAGCACATCCTCATCAGTTTCTTTGTTTTTATCAATACTATGAATTGGGTTCAGTTTTTAATATCTTTTTTCCTCCTTTAGGTTTTTGGGTCTCTAACAAGGATTGCCAGATAAAACTAATGTGGTTATCATTTTATTTTAGGGGGAGGGGACTGCTTTCAGTTGAAGGTTAAATATTATTTGCTAGATACATTGTTAACCTAAAAAAAATTTTTCAAAAAATTTTTCTTAAAAGAAGTTCAGAATTTTAGCTAGTGTGTATCTCTTACCATTTGAGCATCTTAATCTTTTTTGTTTTACTTAGTTCATTGGAACATGAACATATAGAATAGTACATAAAGACTAATTTGTCTTGGACTAAAGAACAGTATATGTCTTCCCAAACTAAAATCTATTTCTTAATAGGCATGTTTGCTTTGTGCAGAAAAATCAAAATCCAGGAAGAAAACAACATTAAGATTCATAATCTCACCTATTTACCAATAATCTTTTGATATTTTAGGTTCTTCTAAATTATTTCTGCAACAGACTGTGTGTGTGTGTGTGTGTGTGTGTGCGCGCACACACACACATGTACACACTCGTGATAAATTGTGTTTAAGAAATGAAAAACCAGGCTACATATATTAGTTCATAGCCAGTCTTTTCATTTAATATGTTAGGAACATCTTTTTCACGTTAATAGGTAAAATTCTACCACATCATTTTTTATTTTTTAAGGTTGCATCCCATTGTACCATAATTTATTTATTTCTCATTGATGAATGTTTAGCTTGCTTCCAATTTACTGGTACTAAAATGTTCTTGTATGTACATCCTTTTTGTATGTCTGATTAAATTCCCATTTTATTGTAGCTTAATTCCCAGAGAAAGCCTTTCAGGTCAGAGGCGTGTTCCAGTTCGCAGTCCTGTCATTTGTTATAATGTCTTTCATTACTACTGAATTAATACCATGAAATCAACCATTAAAAAAAAATTATTTCATAATGGAAAAATTATACTGTACAGCAGTTCTCCAGTTCCTTTGTCTAGATCAAAGTTCTTTTTACTATAGAATTGCTACGGTGCAATTATAACATAGTCAAAATATTCCTATTTTAGCATTTTGCAGTATGATTCATCAATTATTGCTTTTTTAGCTTTGGTTTTTCTTATCAAATGGTTGGTGAGTTGTGGTGATTGTTTCCCATCAGCCTTAATCTCTATTATTACTTATAGTAGTGATTAAATTATAAGTGCCTTCAAATTCACTAGCTAGTATATATTTATTAAGGAATAGTCAACTAGAATTTTAGGAACAGTGATTCAAATATATACAAAGAAGGTGAGATGCAAAACTGAGGTTTTAAAATAACTGCAGGGCAGCTTTTTATTTTGTTTTTCTTATTTGTAAGAAAATAAATCATGCAGAACCTTAACTGGGCAGACAGCAGTTTCAGGAAGTGAAGGGCGAAGAGTTCACAGTGACTAACACATTTCTTACGTTCTAACCTATAAATTTACTTTGTGCCCCCATTCTTTTCGTGTTACTATGAAGACATTTTTTCCAAGCTCTTTTAAGTAGTGTGTCTTTTTAACCTTTTTTTTTTTCCTGCACATTAGTGTCTCCATGTGCTACATATAAGTGGATATTTAAAATTGATAACCAGTCATTACAGTTAATTTGAGTGGCTTTTTGGAAGTAATGACAATACCATACACAAAAGTTTTTAGAGTAAATGTCAGTACATTCAGTTAGAGCTCTTTAGGGATGAAAATGGTACAAGTAGATGGTTACTTGGGTTGGCTGGATTACTGGTCTAATTTGGTACATTTTACGTACTAGAAAAACAAATTTAGATTTTTTTTATTTGATGCTAGTATATATTAGTATTTCCTAGTAGACCATCAGTAAGAACCTGGAAGAACATGGGCAGCTTCCATCACATTCTCATTGCAGATATGCTTTTGCTTAATAAATAACTTAGGGACTATTTGGTTGCCTAGCTACAATGTTATTGTTCAGATTTCACTTAATTTAAAATTAAAGTTACAAGTTTAGGTCCTCAGTCACACTGGCTAAATTTCAGTGTATTGGAGAGCACCAATATATGTGTCCATTGTCGCAGAAAGTTCTTTTGTACATTGCTGGTTAAAAAACAGGTACCTAAGTTAGCGGGTAGAATTGAATGTGGATTGTTATTTTTGTACCCTGTTAGTAACAAACAGTTGTTATGTAGGTGTGTTTCCCCCATTTTCCAACTGTTCCAAAGAAAAAAGTAAAAGTTACTGAGATTTTCTTTTTGGCAAGTCATTTACAATTTATAGTCTGTCAACACAAGAACTGAGTTCTACCCTGGCTTTCTTATTTAAGGTTCTACCCTGGCTTCCTTATTTAAGGTTCTACCCTGGCTTCCTTATTTAAGTTTCTACCCTGGCTTTCTTATTTAGGGTTCAGATTTATCTTTTAACATCTCACTGAAATTGGTCCTTATAATTCACTTGCTGGATTAAGCCCCTTTAACTGCTTAATCCTTGTCTTAAAACACACAAAAACTCTATAAAGTAGAATCAACATTTCTAAGCTAAAATCTGCTGTCTGAAGACCACCTGTTGGTATATCTTTCTTTAGGGCAGTGATTTATCAAAATGCAGAAAAACAACTCGCTGAACCCATCTGTGTATTGGATTGGTGTAGTTGCAATAATTCCATCTGCTAGCAATGCAGAAATCAACATTTACCAATTACTTTTAAACAATATGTTGGGTACTTGAACATGACAGACTCTTAGTGACTCCTGAGTTAGCTAAAGTATGAAGGGGAAAGGAGTGGGGCTCTTTAGCACAGTACTCACTAAGGCACATAGGATAAACAGTAAAAATTTCTAATGGGCAGAAGCCTATCCTGTTGGTGGGTTCAGAAAGAAAGTAAATACTCTGATTGTCCACCTTTGATCCAATCTCCTACCTTTAATCCTATGTCAGTATAGATAGACATCACTGAGTGGTTGTAATTGGAAATAGGTATCATGAATCATGGCTTGGCTGTTGCAGCTTGTTTGTCAGATGATGAGTAACCTGGGTGAGCTGGGTGTCAGCACCATTGGAACCAGCAGTGTTTACAAGGAAGCAGTCCAGGTCGATATCACTTAGTATAGTGGCTGCCAAGCTTGCTAGATCATGGGTACCTACGCACTCATGAAGGAAATAAGAACTGTCTTGAATTGAAAAGTACTTGCCCTATTTTCAGCCAGTAGTTGCTTCTCATTACTACCCAGTTGCTGCCAGATCTTCAGATTTTGTTTTTAAGAGAAATCAAGAAATTCAAAATTATAAATGTATCTATTTTTTTTTCTTTTAAAATACACATCATCTAAACAAAACTTGTTTGCAATATAGATCCAAACTTCAGACTGTGGATGTGCCATCTCTACTTAGCAGAGTTTTTCCTTATTCCTCTTATCAGAAATGGGAATCTGGATTTCAAAAACAAAGCAGTAGCATCTCAATCCTCTGAGTCTTTCTTAGCACAACAAAATTCAGGTAGAATCCCATTTTTGCCATTAACACTTGCTTACAGAAGCTCAAGATTACTTTTCTGTGACCAGCACATAAACATACAGGTGCTAGTTCTTGTAACAGCCAAGATAAGATCATGAAAAGAAAAACACCTGACTCTTGGAAAATTTTTTAAGCTAAGCAATATGTGAGCCTTCATTAAAAAAAAAATAGAGAGAGAGCAAGATGGCGGCATGAGAGGAGAACCCAGACACCTACCTGGGAAGGGACTTACGAACAAAAAGGAACCCACAGGGGAAACCCTGAGAAGCACCCTCAACTGAGAGAACCACACAACGCAGAACAACACACAAAGGTTAGAGGAAAAAGGGGAGAGCGGGAGAGGGAGGGAGAAGGAGCAGTTTGGGGA
>PVKE010032166.1:0-18634 GCA_004027555.1 Craseonycteris thonglongyai
CTTCTCTCCTCTTCTCTTCTCTTCTCTTCTCTTCTCTTCTCTTCTCTTCTCTTCTCTTCTCTTCTCTTCTCTTCTCTTCTCTCTCTCTCTCTCTCTCTCTCTCTCTCTCTCTCTCTCTCTCTCTCTCTCTCCTCCTCTCAAACAATAAAATAAATCTTAAAAATAAGATAAAATAAAGCCATCTCAATTCCAGAGTCTCCCATAGGATTTACTGAGGCCTCTGATACAATAGCAATAAAATCGCTTCTTCCCTCTGACCCAACCTGATTCCCTGCTTTGTTGCAGCTATTGTTTCCAACCGCATTCTCGAATCAACTTTCTGCACCACATTCTTCAGCTGAGAATCTGAAGGCAGCTGGTAAGATAAATGACCTGTTCATGAGCACACGTGATTAAGGAGTCACAGCAAGAACAGAAGGCAAATTTCCCACATTGCTAAGCACTTTAGTATGGATGGCGTTCTGACCTGAATCGATTGCTACTTGGACATCTAAATCAAAAGTTTTAATTACTTAACCAGAGCCTGTATTCATGGAAGTTTCCAGTGGGATTCAAAGCATTCTTCGATGCTGTATGTCCTGTTTAAGGTAGAACAATGACTTAGATTAGCATTGATTTATTTTTATCTTTTCATGAAAAATGCACTTTATGTCTACCATGCATACGTATAATTCCTAATCTCACAAAACTTCACATTTTGTAAGGAAACAGACATAAAAGACTTGCTTGTCGAAAATGTAATGGTACACACTGGGCAAAGCTGGTTCACCTGGGAAACAAAACTGAAAAAAAAAAAAAGATATAGTCTGTGCACATGTAACAAGTTGACAGTACGAGGAGCACATTAAAGACGTCCTGTACTTAAGTTACTAAAAAAAAACACTGTACTGACAGACTGGTGAACCTCACTGAACAAAGTGCAAAAAAGCCATTATGAATTGAATTCAGCCAAGTATGTAGTATCCAGCCCAAGGGAGGCATGACTTGCTTGGCTCTGTACAAGATGAATAGTATGAAGTGTTGTGTTCATGTGGGATGCCAGCCTTAAAGGCCGCTCAGAGGAGTATACTAAATGACTTAGACATTCAGTGATTTGAGGACTAGTCTAAGTCCCTTCTCAGGCCCTGCAACTCAACCCTATTCACACATCTGTGTTCCTTTTTCAGTGCCTTTGCATCTTTAGTACCCCCTGACCTTTCCAGTCTTTCTACCTAGAACAGCCCTTTTCACTCTTTAAGAAACAGCTTGAAAGTTATCCCATCCATGCAATCAGCTCGCCCAGCATCTCCCTTCTCCATGCAACGAACACATACTTTGTCCACAAGTCTATTGCAGCATGCCTCACAACGTTTCTCCCTGTTGTTACGGTAATCTACACGAGGTTCTGCCAGTGCCTCATACAGGGTAGTGCCAGCATCGAGCACGGTGTCTGATACATGGAAAGCTTTCATCACTATTAGATAAATGAATTAGACATGGGAATAAATGAAAGTGCAACAAATGCACTAAGGAGCAGCTTGGGAGTAAGGAGACTTATTAGAGGTAAAAAAGTCTTCAAATATTTAAAGAGTTATTAAAGTATCCTTGTAACACAATAAAGAAATGTGGAATGGATCATAATTTAATGGAGCGAGTCTGTAATTAATTTAATAACTGTGATGGAAAGTTCCTGATTAAAGAGTTACTGGCATTCTAGAAGGAGGCTTCTACTGATGAGTCTGTCTCTAGCCTTATCCTAGTCAATATTTTTATCAATGTCTTGAATAAAGATACAAAAAGCAGACTTGTCAGAATTTATGGATGACAAGAAGCCAGGTGGGAGAGTAAATAAATTGGAAGACAAAAACAAGATCCAAAAAATATTTCAAGAGGCTAGAATTCTGAACTGAGATTACCGAGCTGACATTAAAGAGGGAGAAATAGAGAGCCGTGCCATCGGGTGCTGAGACAATTGTAAAATAAAAGATGAGAAACGTGTAGCTAAGCTGCAGCGCTTGTGTAAATCCACGGGGAGTTGTGTTGAGTGTAAGTTCATAATGAGTTCACATCATGAATCGACTTACAAAAAGGACTTAGGAAACAGGACCCATGGTACAATATCTAGAAATTGTTTATGAGGATGTAGGTAAATGGCTGCAGTTGTGTTCAGAGCACAGCAATTGAACATGGTCAGAGTTCTTGAAACCAGCTTGTTTAAGGAAATAGGAAGCTGGCAGCAAAAATAGAGAGACAAGAGCAGTTAGTAGGGATCCTATTGCTAAATAAGTAAGAAATGAACTATTTGCATATAGAAAGTGGGACTGAACTCTTCCTGTCGATTTCAGGTGGCAGACTGATATTTAATGGCAGCAGGTGTAAGGGAACTGATTTCAACTTAATAGAAAGGGGAGGAATTCTTAAAGTTACAGCTGTGTAACAATAGTGTAGGCCAGGCGCATCCAGTATTTTGGCTTCTGTGGGCCACACTGAAAGAAGAATTGTCCTGGGCCATACATAAAATATACTTATGATAGCTGATGAACTAAAGCAAAAATAACAGTCACACACGCACACACACACAAAATATCATAATGTATTAAGAAAGTTTACGAATTTGCGTTGGGTTACATTCAAACCTGCTCTGGGCTGCACACAGCCCATGGGCTACAAATTGGATAAGCTGGGTGTAGGCCTTTTTGAGAGGAGTGAACTCTACTATTACTAGTGACTAGAAGGATGGAGATTGCAACTTGGATAATACCCGGTGGGGACCTCTGGTGTAGATTTATGCCTGGATAATTGAAGTCTACAGTCTACCTGAAAAAAACATGCTGTGAAACTCCAGAAGTCATGAGTAGGATTAATTTAAGGGAAACCTTCTAAAAATTAAAAGTCATTTAAAAATTGAATGAACAGTGATGTCCCTCCAGGGTAATGTTAAAACAGGGCCCTTGCATTTGGTAGAAAGCTGGAATAGGTCATCTTTAAAGTCCCTTCTCCATCCAGGATTCTGAGGTTAAGTGAAAAGATTGGACAAGTAGAAGACATTTGTTTACAGTCCAAGTTCTGACAAGTGGCAAGTCCCTTTGTCACTCTTAGTCCAATGTGTTCATCTGCAGCACAAGAATTACTTCTGTAGATCTTATAAGGTTGTTGAAAAGTCAAGTGAATTAGCATGCACTGAAAGCTTCTAGAAAAGTTTAAGTATAATGTGAAATTAGTGTGTTCTTGGCATCATTGTTCATGCTGCCTTGAGTCTCTGTAGAACTTCATTCACCCTCATCAGCTCTCCTGCTTTACTCATGCTCTTCTCAGGAGCTGTAGTTTATTCCTGCCAGGCCAGGAAAGCAGCTGCCTCCCTATTGGTATTGGTCGAGTCTAGAGCAAGGGCTGGCAAGCTTTTCTAGAAAGGGCTCAGTAGAGAATATTTTAGGCTGTGTATGTGATATGGTCTCTATCACAATTACTCAGCTCTGGAGTTCTACCATAAAAGCAGCCATAGATGATATGTAAACAAACGGGCAAAACTATGTCCCAATATAGCTTTACGTATAGAACAGGTGGTTGGCCAGATTTGGACCACACACTATAGTTTGCTGACTTCTGGTCTAGACAAACGGTTCTCTATTGGGGGCAATCTTGTCCCACCGGAGACACTGAGCAGTATGTGGATAAAGTTTTTGGTTATCACAGCTGGAAGTGATGGTGTCATTTGGGGGGCATCTATGGAGGTAGAGATTAGAGATGCTGTGAAAAGTCCCTCCAAACATAGGGCAGCCCTCCACAGCAAAGAGTTACTCAGATCATAATGCCAATAGTGTCACGTTTGAGAAACGCTGGCCTAGAGAAACGAATTAGTCCTTTGTGCTTATTGGAGGTACACAGCATCAAACTCAACTTCCTGCCTGACTTCTGAGGCCCAAATTACTGCAGAACTCTAGGAGACTTGGGTTTGAAGCACTTGGAAAACAAAGAGATTTTAATCTTTTAGATAATTCAAGTCAGCTGTAAAACAGTTCAATATGGACATTGCTCAAATTGTCTTTTCTTTAATAATGGTGTATGGTACAAATAGCAGAAACTCAGCTGAGTTTAAAGTACCGGTAGTTAAATTGAAACCAAAATCAAATCAAGAGATCCTTGGAAACCAGGATAACTCAGCAGGTTAAGTGCTCACTTTGCAACCCCGCAACTGAGGACCGAATGCCGGCCCCAGCACATGCAGATTCATACGCTGAACTGGGGTGTGGCCCCCTGTTAGGTTCTTGCTGGGGTGAGCCTCCCATGTAGGAAGTCCCCAGTTTGGCCCCAGGCTCAAGTGGCTGTGCATGCCATGCCAGAGGCCCTGGCCTGGTTCCTGACCCACTCGGCCCCCGCCCACCTGTGTGGAACAAAACCATGTCGAAAACTGATGAGGTACAACTGTGGGGACTGCTCTGGGCCCTCCCCCTTCTCCCTGTCTCTCTCTGTCTCTGTCTGTCTCTGTCTGTCAAAAACAATAAAATAAATCTTAAAAAAAAAAAAAGAGAGAGAGAGAAAGAGACCCTCTAATGGCAAAAGGAACAGGTTTGCAGTTGGACTTTCTCATGGCATTCAGGTATTTTTGTCATTCTGACCAGAACTCGCAGATGGCTCACTTCCTGTTGGCTTGGATGTTTATCTGCATCTGATTTGCACTGGCTTCTCTCACATGTATTAGTACCAGTGTAATGTAATGGGCCCTCTATTCTACAAACAAGAAAACAGGCACAGACAAGCTAGATAATTGGCTCTTCCTCACATAACTATGTAGAGGTAGAAACGATACTAGAACCATTTTTCTGGGCACATCCATTTTGCTTCCCCATTCCACGTGGGCTCTTTTGTACAAAGAAAAAGATAGGTAACTATTGCAGGATAAAACCTCTCTCTAGAATTTTAAAAATAAAAAGAAAGAAAGAAAGAAAGAAAAACACCCACAAGAACTTTCCCTTTTTTCATGACCTAAGTCATTTTTTAGTCAGTGTACAATATCTCAAAAATGAAATGTTTAAAATAATGCAATGAATTAGGAAAACCTAATTTAAAGGATGTATACATCCACATTAGTCCAGCCCACAAGAAGACTAAATTTCATTTAAATGAAACTCCACACAGCATATCATATTTAAGTATTCTAACAAAGGTTTATTTAAACATTTCCTTGAAGATGAAGTATTTTAGGAGGATAAAGATAATTACACAGTGAAAGCATAATGGTCTACTTCACAGAAGGAATTAAAATGTAAAGATAATTTCTAATAAAAATTAAAAATTAAAAACCTCTCTTCTACTACCCTACTTTACATAACATATTTTTAAAGCAAGATGGTCAAAAAGTCATTGTTCGATGTTCTCATGAGTCCACTTAACAATGTAGAGTCAGGGACTTTGGTGCTGCTTAAGACAGTCAGGGAAGAAGACCCCTGTGTGCTGTTGGCACCCCAGGGACACATTCATACCTGCAATGGTCCAGGACCCATCACAGAAAAACACAGTGCAATGCAGTAGACTCTCTGTTAACCTGAACTCAAGCAACCAGCAAAATCTCAAGCAACTGGCAAAAAAAAAATCAGGTTAGTAGAGAGTCTACTGTATTTGGCTCTAATTCTTACTCCTTAGGCTGCAAGGTTTTCCATGGTGCTCTCCATTTTAAGGTGGTCATCCCCTCACAGGCCCCTTTCCTATGAAGGAAGAGGGCAGCTCAAAGGCCTCACAGTCCACTCTAATACCACCATCCACCTACCAGTGGAAACCAGAGGGCTGCTGCCCACATCTGTATTTCTGTGCAGGAAAACATACATTGATTTTTCCTCTGATGCACAAATATCCTAATGCTTTCAGATGAATGCTTTGAGATATAGGATCTGCTCTGTTCTCTTGAACCACAGGGCTCAATTAGTTGAGGCTTCTTTTTGCATGGACATGTGAGGTCCAGTGAGAGAGTGGGAAGAAGTATATGATTTTAGTCTCAGTAAACTGAAAATATTTGCTGTTAGCCATTTTGAGCATTTACCATAGACAGTTTACTTATAAATATTTACTTCCCTCTCTTCTCCAACTCTTATCTTTTGCCCTAGTTCTGATGCCATATTTTCTATTAAGAGAACTCTGGCATAAACCTCCCAAATCCCCAAAGCTGGAAGAATAGAACAATGGATCAATTCATCTCAATGTATGCACTCAGTGGAGTCTATACAGCAATTAAAATGAATAAAGTACAGATACAGGTTACACATAGAATGAAACTTAATGCCATTACAAATACAAACGATTACAAACAGCACGACTCCCTCTTCTAAAGTGAAAAAGAAACAAACCTAAACAATATACAGCTAAGAAATATACACAGATATGACAAACCAGGCAGATAAGTAGGCTGGATGATAGCTCTATTTATAGATTGATAATGTGATCAATGAATCCATTAATAGATAAAATAGGGAAGGATACCCATTGGTAGACAGAAGTGATCAATGTTCAGGTTTCTGTGCTGGGCAGAGTATTTAAATGTGTGCATTATATTAGGAAGGAGAAAAAGAAGGAAGGAAGAAGGGTGGGAGGAAGCAAGAATGAGAAAATGCCCATAACAACTGTGAGAGTGTGGCATAAACCCATAATTATATTTAATCTAATTCTGTGTATCTGACTCTCAAATAGAAACAAAAATCTGCTTACTGACTCCTGGACTCCTATCACAATTGCAAGTTATTGCCCCAGCTCTTTGGCTTGGAATGAAAGACTCCCATCCATAGCCTGCTGCCTCACTTCCAACATCACCTGTGGTCACTATCTAGGCATTCCAAGGCCCAGCAACTGTTGACTCTGATCTTCCCACTCTTGACAAGTACATTGAGACCACTCTGCCTGTGGTCCTGCTGTTTCCTTCACCTATTCCCAACCTAACAAAAGCCTCTTTATCCTCCAAGACCCAGCCCACCTGTCACCTTCTCTGTGAAAACATTGCTGACCTCTCTTCTCTCCTAGAACACCAAGCAAGAATGACCCCACTCCCAGTTTCCATAGTTCTTTGTGTTAATCTCATTCACAGTTGCTCTGTGCATCCCTTTTTAATTGGTTGTGCATCACTGGCCTGTCTTGTGTTAGGACATCCTGAAAGGCAGGGCTGTATTTCCTGCATCTGGTATTCCGAGTCTGGTGGTTTTCTATTGCTATGTAACACATTACCAAAAATGTAGTGGCTTAAAACTGTTTATCTCACAGTTGTTTCAGTAGGGATGCCAGGTGGGCGTGGCTCAGTCCTTAGAGTAGGGTCTCCCCAAGTTTCATCAGGTATTGGCCAGCGTCAGCTCTACCTGCAGACTCTGGGGCAGGGCCTGCTGCCAAGCTCACTCAGGCTGTCACCTGAACTCAGTTCATTGCACCTGTGGAAGGTCCCTGATTCCTGGCTGACTCCCAGCTCCAAAGGATCATCTGCTTTTCTTGGCAGATGTTTACCCTCCACCTTCAAAGTCAGCAAAGGCCTGTCAGTTTCCCTGGTGCCTCAAATCTCTTTTACTTCTCTTTCTGTCACCAGCTGGAGAAAGTTCTCTGTTTTAAGGTGTCATGTATTTACATGGGGCCTGCCGGAACAATCCAAGAGACTGTTCCAATCCTAAGGTCAATGTACCACAGAACAACACAATCACAGGAGTGACGTCTCTCCATATTCACAAGTCCCAGGAATTAGGATGGAACATCTTTGGGAGACCATTTTAGAGATTTTTCTTATCATATTCAGTATCAATGAATAAAAGGGAGAGAGGGAAAAGAGGAAAAGGACGTCTCTAGCATTTATTTCGACACATCCTGTTGCCTCACACCTGCACCCACAAATGTCCTCACATATAGCCAGAGACACTGTGACGTTCTGAGATGCTCAGTGCACCCTATTCCTTTTCCCCTGGGCCTATGCTCTTGGTTCAGAGAAATGTTCTCAAAAAAGACAAGGAATAAGGGTGCATCATTAACTTTCACTATTGTCTGTCCACATGATACCTGGAAATGACTCACAAAAAAATTCACCCGTGTCCTTGTTGAAATGCAAGGACCCCACTTCAGAACGAATAAATCAGAATAGTTGTCTTACAATATGCATTTTTAACAAGCTCCCTAGGTGATTCTTAAGTAATTTAATATTTAAGAACCACAACTCTGGATCCCTCTCTTCTCGATAATACTTTTTATGTTTCACGCTTATTTTGTCATGAAATAAGTCAATGTTCAGTTGGGCAACTGATGCCCTAATTATCTATATACCCAAATTCCAGTAGGTAGATGCGTCTACCACAGCCTTACCACTTGCTAACAGAGGAATAATAATATACATATTTTTGGAGTCACCAATGAATACTGCCCAGGAGTCATTTTGAACAACAGTCCTCAGTTTTGCAGAAACTACAAAACTGATCCAAAGAACAGAAGACAAGGGAACCAGACCCTTGACAGCTGTAGCCATGAGAAGAGGGCAGTACCTGGTGGGGAGCTGACTGTCAGCTACCGACAGCACGGGGAGCCCTGTCCGCTGTGACATACAGTATTCCTGCTGTAACTGCCCTTCACTAAATGTAGTTACTCTCCTATTTAAGAGGGTGGTAGCTAGGGTTGTTATTTTTGCTTTTGACAAAAATCCTTAAAGGATTTTTGGAGGGGAAAGAACATGTCCACAATTAAGATATAGACTGAATTGAGAAACATCTGGGACTTAAAATGAATGCAGGACATTATAGGAAAAGAAATGAGTATATGAGGGCTGTCCAGGAGAAAAAACAAACAGACAGACAAACAAAAAACAGCCACTGTTACTATCTCAAGAACACTTACATGGCTGGATACTTTCTGGACAGTCCTCATACACTGTTTCTCTCTCTTCTTTTAATTTCTCTTTCTTTTCTTGCTTTTTCTTCCTTTCCTTTTTTCCCCCTTTCTCTTTTTTCTTGAAATGTGGCCAGCCAGGACAGGCAAAGGAGAGCCAGAGAAACGACCACCAACCTTGAAAGTGTATCAATACAGGCACGTCCTTTTGCAAGTCAGAAACGTCTACTCTGTTTTGAAGCCAGATTACCAGGGAGATAGAAGGAAAGGGACATGAAGGAACTGTGCTCGGCGCTGTATGCAGAGGTCAGGCAGCCCACTGTGCTCTGGCTGGGTTCACACCAGCCCTGAGAAGCCCTACAGTGAAGAGCTTCCACTGTGTGTGGGCTGCAAACTGCCTCTGCCTGATCCCGGAGGGTAGACATGCCTGGGACCCAGTGCGTCACCTGTGGCCCTGCAGGCCCTGGTCACACTTTGGGTCACCCTCCAGCCACATGCCTCAAAGCTAAGTGCATCTGATGTGGCTTCCCCAGGGTCAGCTGGCTACCAGGACTGACAAAACCAAAGCTGGGTCCTGCCTCCACGAGTCACACGATGACCCTGAAAGCCTGGCTGTCCTGCCTTTTCAGTCGGTTGAGTGGGTCTGAGCAGAGCCCCACACCCTGAGTGCCCCTGGGATCCTCCCATTCTCCGGTCTTTGTTCTCAGAGGTGATGCACTGTGAGTGACGATCCTCTCCACAGGCTGCTGGGATGAAGACCAGAGTAGGGCTGTCATGCTTCTGTTTCCTGGGCATGTGGCCTCTGGCCTGTGGGTGAGGCCTTTGGCTGCCTGTTGAAAGGCTCAGCTGAGAAGACCCCAAGGAATGGACTCCCATTTGCAGGTGTTAGGACTCCAGGCTGCAGAGCAGACTGGAATAGCACCCCCACAATTTGGAGACCCCCTTGACCTTGAGAACTGGAAAAGGAAGTCTGGGAATCTGAACACTGTTTGGGTGGGAATGGAGATGGGTACCTAAAGCTTGGCCCCACCCCAATGGTGTCTGTGAACCAGCCCCTCTGAGCAAAGAGAAATGTGGTCAGATGGCTCCTTCCCCGGGCAGACACCACTTGGTATTTAAATCTAAAGGTTAATTAAGTGCAGCTGCCAGGCAAAAGGCCACAATCAATTATCATGTCTTCTTGTCCATTTCAGTGTATTCTTAATTATGTACATCAGATGTGGGAAGGAGGTCTTTCAGCCAAGTGTTAGCAAAAGGGAGCTACTTTGTTCTGAACAGACGAATCTGCCCTCCTAGGCCCCAGTATTCATCCCCATCATCAGTGGGGTCTCATGGCTGTCCATCATAGAAAAGTGGCATTGAGCGGGCTCTGGACAGATTGGGCTGGAGAGCATCCCTGGGCAGCCCTGTCGGGCATTGGCCTCTCTGGATGTACTACAAGGTCCAAGGCCCACACAGAGTGCCCACTCACCACCCTGTGTCAACTCACACACACGCAGGCTCCCTAGTACACACACGTGCACACGCTGAACTCGTATTGTAATTAACTAATTAAGATTCCACTGCCACTAATCGAAGCAGCACGGCTGTGCTCTCATTAAGGAGATCAATTCCTGTTGAATATTCACCTTCAGAGGCAGATGTGGTCAGAATGAGCTGAGGGTTTCTGTCTGGCTCGCCAGAGCTAACGAGTGGCTGCCACCATTGCCACATAGTCACTTGCCTGTAATCAGTCAAAATAACAAGCAGAAGCTCCTTCCAGGGGTGCTGGGCATTCTCCACAAATACAGTTTCAGAAACAGTGTGACCAACTCAACGAGCCAAGACTGAAGTGTGTCTGCCCTGGACTGAAAAGGCATGGACAGTCCACCTTGCCTTCCGTCTCAGCCACACCTGCCTTCCGTCTCAGCCACACCTGCCTTCCATCTCTATCTGCCATCCCACCCCTTCCCCCACAAACACTCTGCGTGCATGGTCATCTCCTAAAACCCAGTAAAAACCCTTTGCCTCTGATCCAACTCATTCCTTTCCATTAGTGTCTAGTTCAAGAGCATTGTCTCATTCGCAGGCTCCTAAGAAGGCGTCTGGGTGCACTGTAAGGCAATGGGGGAGTCAGTGGTCCTAGGAGCTTTAGGAGGTGGTTTTATCAGCCCCCAACTGTCTCCACCACAAAGAAAGCAGCTGGAATTCTGTCTCCGCCTTTCCTTTTCTGGCAACTCAGAGTGGGAGTGGGCAAGGCTTGGTGTTCAAGCACGATACCAATAAGCCACCTTCTGCAAACCCTGACTGGCACGTGAGAACATTAGGAGGTAATTTTTTTTTTTAAGAAGGGGAAGAAACCAAACAAATTCAGGGTCAAAAAATGACTTCATGATTAGAGTGGAGAAACAGGCTTTCTTTTTAAGATTTGGGTCTGTGCACACCCATTTCAACAAATCCCATAAAGAAAATTTCTTTCTCTCCTTTGATGTCTTTTGGAAAATCTTGCAGCAGTGACCTGAGCAAGAAATAGATTTTAAACTTCTCTCCAGACCCCTACTGCATCTTGGCAGGTATAGTCTCTTGTATAGATTGTTGTAACTGCCGGATGCACATGACATTGCAAAACAATTAACGAAAGATACAAATGCACGCTTGTTCATTCACTAATATATTTATTCCTATGTCTATCGTGGAACTCACTTCTTCAACCCTCCAGTCATGCAACAAACACTTATCAAGCTCCTGTCATGGACCAGACATTAGGAATTGGGAATATGGGGTCCTCACAGGGTTTACACTCTAGGAAGAGGATTCATTCACGTGAATGAATGAACACGATAATATAGAGGTCATTGATTTCTGGTGCTGAAATATGTTTTTTCCAAATGATCAGGCAAGAACATTTTAGAAATAATTATAACTCCAGAGAGAAAAGAGACTGTCTTTGTGAACAACCTCTAAAGGCAAATGTTTCGAAACACCCCAAGAGAGCCCTCACTGCCTGCATCAATTCAAAAGGCCCATTGCCTTGTCCGGCCTTTCCATCATCCACCCCAGCTCACACTGCTGAGGAGGCAGTTACAGGTAAGATTTACTCCACAGCAATTAGGTTTCTGCCTCTCAGCTGGAGAGACGATAATCAAGTGAGCAGAGAGTGCGTACATAGTCTTCTCTCTTTGCCACCTGCCGGAGAGAGAGACTCTTGTTCACTTAAAGGCATGAGCTACATGTCACTGGAGAAAAAGTGGTAATAAGTGCATGTCATTTCTAATCTCGCCTCTCGTGTACAAGGCTCAGGACAGTCAGGAAATGGGAAATGGCAGCTGGTGCCACTCAGTGTTCCAGCTCACCCATTCTTTGATCCTTTTCAGTCATTAGAAGAGGTAATTAAGCCAGTGTCTTGCTCACGCGGCCACTACTGAGCGGATCGAAAATCATCTGCACTCACTGAGTACAGCCAAACAGCACCCCCGGGAGCCACTGGCATCAGGGGACATTTAAGCATCCACTTGCTGGTGACCCAGCAGTGTGCTGGGCCCTGCGCTAGAGAACAAAGCAGGCCGCCTACTGACTTTCAGCGTCTGCTTTCTAAGCATATGCAGCGATCTGCATGCATGTGGATAGGTCAAACCGCGGTGAAGTAAAGCCGTTAAAGCGAGCTATAAATGAGAGAAAGGTAACGACATCCCAGCCTGGACTTAGGGGATGGATTGCTTGGGGATGGGGAGAATCTGGGTTGCTAATGAGCAATAGGTCCTGGGAGGCTCATCATGTGATCTTCTGATAGGGCTGGGGAGGGGCTGGCGATGTCCCTGCTGACCTACCTGCCTGCCAAGTTCTCTCAGAGAGGGGGGATTTCAGCAGACGTCCAAAGGAGGAGAAAAATGACTTCACACAGTAAACACTCCAAAGAAATCACCTATAAATCCTGATGGCAAAGTCATGTGAAGGAAACCTTCATGGATAGACTTATCATTCTTTTGTACGCATGCCTCTCTTCTGTTTTCTTATTTTGCTTTTTAACTAATCAATCAGCCTCTTTTTAATATTTATAATGTGCTCTCCACCAAGATGGAGGAAAAGATCTTGGTAAAAATTAATCATAAGGAGTTCAGAGATGAATCTCCAATTTGGGGACAAGGGTTTGACTATATCTGTGGAAAAATAACAGTAGAACTAAGTGACTTGGAGCGCTTACTCTGTGGCAGACGCTATGGTAAGCACTGCAGGTAGACTGTCTAATTCAGTCTTCACAGAGCGCTATGAGATAGGGTCTCCTGTCACTCTCCTTTTCCAGATGAGGAAACTGAGGCACAAAGGTTAAGCCACTTGACCAAGGTTACACAATCATTCTGTGACAAAGTGACCTAATCTAGCCTAAACTCCCTCTTTGAGACTTATCCACTAAGCCCAGATAACCATTCTGACATATTGGCTTTTCTGCAACTGAGACAGAACAAGAGCTTTGAAGAGGAAATGCTTATAAGAGGGATCATCATAGCATGACATAAAATATGATTGCTGTTCTACCCGCCTGTGGAGTAAGGCTGGGCACATATTTGTACACACATTACATCCCATCAAACTTACCTAGTTAATTTTGCTCCTCCCCACCGTTTTTGGAAGTGGGGAAACTACACATGGTTGGTTATCTCTCTAGTAAGCCTGCCCATTGCCAACCTGACCCGGCACAGAGGTTGACAATTCAATGCCATCAGCAGGTGCAAAGCCCTTCATCACACTGGTGCCTGTTAGGTCAAAAGGCCCCTCCAACCAAGGCAAGTGTCACAGTCTTCTTAACACAGCTGTGGCTGGCCGTTGGCTTCCTCCGCGTGTCCCAGGCTGCGGTTCAGCTCAGCTGGGTTGCCAGACAACTCCTGCCTTGTGGCCCCAGGTGATGGATCTCTCCAGACAGTATTATTACATCTGCAAAGCACTTCATGATGCTCAGGGATGAGAGGAGTTATAAATGAAAGATATTATTATTAATAAGAATGTAGATGAACAAAGGGAAAATGTACTCGCCCTCACTATCCATCATCTCACCACACTTCACCTAAAGACCATGATCTGCCGGAGCCTCGAGGAAAGCCTATTTGCAGGAATCAATAACTGGTTTTAAAAAATAGATTGGGGCTCTGCAGGAACTGATGACTCAGGGCTTTCTCATAATTCTATGCAACAGTCAATATTAGCCATCATCGCTTCATATACAGATTGAATTCAAATTTAGTGAAGACTAGTTTGGTATGCTAATCTACCCACTGATTATTAAATGTATTTACTGAGGGTTTTGAAAAATGGGCTGTGAGGAGGGAAAAAAATAATAAAAAGAAATATCTGCATGAGTCTACTTGCTGTGAGCTATGAGATCAACTCACAGTGATGGACACGCATTAGCCCAGTTCTCCTGGTTTTATGACATTGACACTTGGGGATATTAAGCTTCATGCTGCAGGCAACAGGAAGCTGTTCCCTTCTATGCATCATAAGGGGCATTGATGGAGCACCCACTTTGGGCAGAGGCCCAGAGCTAGTTATTCCCAATGTTGGCTTGGGAATCATTAGGTATTATTACTAAGAAAGTGGTCAACACCTCCTTCCCTTGGGATCACCATGGTCCATGGAGAAACTAAGACCATACCAATTCCCAGGAGCCTGCATATAAGAGCTGAGGATACCCCACAGTGTTTTATAGGGGACAGAAAGTGGGAAGGCAGGGGAGTTTTACTAGAAAGTGCAGCCAGATTGGTGAAGAAGAATAGAATATAAGAGAAGGCTACTGAAGCAAGTGTGTTGAGGAGTTCTGGTAGAAGTTAGGAGAGTGCGTTGGGAGAGATGTGTGTTCTTAACATGTGAAGCAGTACATAAACCCACTGGCCTTAACCATTCGCATGTGAGACTTCTGGAGAGGTGTAAGTACAGAGGACCTGCAGGTAAAAAGCAGGAGAAGCAGACACTCATGGTGCAGAGTGGGTTGGATTACAAGGTCAATACCATGTAGTTTAGAAACGCTGCTTGTCTGCTATAACACACCCGTTGCACGTAGTCCATGTACTACAAGGACCTACATATGAATTTCTGCTCTCTGAATATTAAATTGCAACTTGCAAAACATGTCAAGCAAGTCTCACACTTTCCCCTAGACAATTCTGATCATCGTAAAGATATTCCCTCCATAAAAGATTGGGGGGAAAGTTCTTACACAATGCATTTTTGCCAGGCCTCCTGCATTTGAATCTAGCTTAGTAAGATTATTTTGAGCAAGATCTGGAGGGTGAAATCACTTTTCAGAACTCAGTTCTACCACTGTCATGGATGACCTGGTGAGAAAAATGTGCAAAAAACTCAGAGAATAGATTTGATATATTTGAGTTCCTGAACCCATCCTCTGTGCAGGGCCTATGAGTCTGCATTTTAGCACACGACTCTGATGATTCTGAAGTAGGAAATCCACAAACTGTACTTTCAGATACTCTTGTTAGGGATAGGCTGAGGTATCTATGAAGAATATGCAGAGATGAACCTATAGCTCATTTCCCTCCAGAGAGCAGAAGAAGGAATTGATTTGAGGAGTAATGAGAACATTAGACTGCTGGTGGCAATCACAGGGTGAACCAAAAGTAGGTGGACACTAAATGATAAGATTTATCTCATTTACTGTCCACCTACTTTTGGTTCACCCTGTATATGGTATATATGTGTATACCATACATATATATATACCATATACAGAGTGAACCAAACATATATACCACACATATATACATACATATATACTATATATATATGGAGTGATTTATCCTATAGTCTACGGAAACATAGTTCTTTTTTCTTTTTGCAAATATGTACCATCTCTTCTTACTTGAAAATTACATTTCCAAGTATTAGGACTGTCAGATATAAATGTTGGCATTTCTGTGGGTGATTATGGCTGTTATTAAGCTCTTGATTATACAGTTCGGTGTCTGTTGGTTTGAAACCACTGCTGGTTTCAAAAACCAGCTCCTAAAAAAAGGCTCCTAAAATGTGTGGCTCAAATGGAGTTTGATAGCTATATTTAAGAAAATTAAACTTGATCGGTCTTCACTGTTTGTAAGTCAGTCAATAGGGTCTCTCGGGAAGACTAGATTTGTCAGTTGAAAGCAGGCTGGAAATTGGCAACAAGTCAGTTGCCTGAGTATTTTTCTGTGCTATTTTATTTTAAATGTATTATTGTTTTTCTCATCATGAGTTGTATACTTTTGGCAAATGTGTAAAAGTTGTCATTGCCCATAATCACTCACAGGCAACACCATGTCTCTGAATATTTTTGTTTGGTTGGTTTAACAGCCTGTAAAAGGTGAAAAATTCTAATTTATCAAGTTCTTGAGCCGGATTATAGGAGTGGATTATAGAACTCCTCTTCTCTACACTCAAACACATACAAGTAAACAAGGAGTCCAAATAGATTTGGAGTTTGGGCTTCTTCAAGGGGTAAACCGTTTGATCCATGTTTGGGAGCATGACCCACTGTGACACCTTAACTTGGGGACACCTGACTTATGGGTGAGTCGGTGTCCCATCTCTTTTGTAGCAAAGACTGTTGGCACCTTCTGTTCTCATTCCCCACCGCATTTTGAACATCTTTCCTGCAGTAACTTTCGCCCTGCCTGCCTGCTTTTCTTCTTGTTCCTCTTCCACCCAGAAACTGCGCCTTTCCAAATATCTAAACCTGATCCATGTTAAGCTGAGATCCTTCCAGCAGATGTCCCCCGTTTCCATCACACATTCTCTCATAACCTGCCTCCCGTGGTCTTGCCCATTCCCTGGATTCATGTGTGGTCAGCAGACTTAACTTTAAGTGGTTTAACCAGTTTCAACTTTTCAGGTCTGTAGATTATGCCTGCGTATGTTGCAGTTCTGCTTTGTGCTTAAAAAGGTTATTAGGTTTATAATGCATTGACTTTTACTATTCTTAATGGATTGTAGTTTAGACAAATACATTAGAGTGTCCTGATGTACATAATAACTTATGAGGTACCGCATTAGCCTTGATTATTTTTTAATTTTAATTTTAACATCACTAACCTTGAAAAATTTCCTAGGGTGGAACGTGATGATGTAAGAAGGCAAACTGAAAGGGTTTGCCTAGGACATCCACAGTTTTAAAACTGAAGGGTTCATGTTCGTAGAACTACTCCAGCCCCAAGCAAACTGAGATGGTTGGTTACCCTACCAGTTTCCTTCCCCAGATTTAACACAGAGGATAGTAGTAATGACACACACCACATGGAGTTGTCATGAAATAACTAAGTGCCAAAAATATGCTGAGTAAGATTTGTGTCTTATACGACTTAGGTTCAGTACTGGTTAAAAGAAGGCATTTGTGCCCTTGCTGGTCAAAGCAGAATGAAGGACTGGACAGTTGTCCTAACTCAGAGGATATGATCTTTGGTGCAAAGACATATTTTTCTCAGAACACAGGGTTTCTCCATGTAGCCAGAGCAGTATCGTCCAAGTGCCCGGGGTGGTCTGTGGTATCCTGGGTCATGCCACCAACGAATCAGGTGGCTGGCTCATGCCAGCCCTGGGCTAGGGCTGAGAGTGACTAGTGGTCAGAATGATCCTATGGGGTTTAAAGGGAAGACCTGCAGGATCCTCTCACTGAGGATGACGCCGATGGCCTCTGTCTTCAGGGCTGCAAAGCACTATTCCACATGGCATCCCTGTCTTCGCGTGATTTCTGTGAGGCAGGCAGGAAAGACATCGATTATCCTAATTCCTCAGGGAGGAAACTGAGGCTCAGAGGGTTGGATGACTTGTGCAATATCACACAGAAATGACAGGATGGGGATCAGGGTCAAGAGAGTCTGTGTTCTTTTCTGTGTGTGTGTGTCATGTGTAGGTGGGTAGTATATGGTGCCTGTGTATTTGTTTTGTATGTGTGTGTGTGGAGTACAGTATGGTTTTTAGTGTTGTATATGGTGTGCAATGTGTGTGTGGTATATGATGCGATGTGCGTGGTTGTGTGTATGAAATGTGTGGATGAGTGGTGTGTGTAGTGTATATGTTCTGTGGTGTGTGTGTTATGTACTGATGTACATGTATGTGGTATGTACATGGTATATGCTGTGTGTGTATATGAGGTATGGTTTGTATGTGTTGTGTGTATGTGTAGGGGGTATGGTGTGTAGTGTGTGTGTGGCAGAGAGGTATATGTGTGTGGTTTGTGTAGTGTATAGTGTCTATATGTGTGGTCTGTGGTATGTGTGCTCTGTGTGTGGCATACGGAGTATTTGTGTATATGGTATACGGTGCATGTGTGTGTGGTATATGGTATGTGAGGGTGTATGGTATTTGGGGTATGTGGGAGGTGTGGTGTATTATGTATGCGTGGTTTCTGTGGTGTGTATTATATGTGGAGTGTATATATGTGGTGTATAGTGTCTGTCTAGTGCACACATGTAGTGTGAAGTGTGTGTGGAGTGTATAGGTGTGGTGTGGAATGTGTGTGAAGTGTAAACATGTGGTGTGTGCTGTGTGTGTGTGTCTTAGCTCCATGCACATAAAAGCCTTTTCTGTGTGAAGGAAGCCTAATGGGAGATTAACAAGGCCAAGCCAGAACTCAGCAAAATGTTAAGCTGCTTTTACAAATGCTACACATAGTGAATGAATTAAAAGAAAGGGAGGAAGGAAAAGAGGAAGGAAGGAAGGAAGGAAGGAAGGAAGGAAGGAAGGAAGGAAGGAAGGAAGGAAGGGAGAGAGAGAAAAAGAAAAGAAAAGAAAAGAAAGAAAGAAAGAAAGAAAGAAAGAAAGAAAGAAAGAAAGAAAGAAAGAAAGAAAGAAAGAAAGAAAGAAA